>CAJHQP010005873.1:0-42500 GCA_905132765.1 Moricandia arvensis
CTGATAGGGACACTAAGTTTCTTAGTTACTTCTGGGAGACACTTTGGTCTAAGCTAGGCACTAAACTGTTGTTTTCTACTACTTGTCATCCGCAAACTGATGGACAAACTGAAGTGGTTAATAGAACCTTAGGAACACTCCTGCGTGCATTCATTAAAAAGAACTTAAGGACATGGGAAGAATACTTACCACACTGTGAATTTGCATACAACCATGCTATGCATTCTGCTTCTAAGTATTCACCTTTTGAGATTGTTTATGGGTTCAATCCCACCTCTCCTTTGGATCTAATGCCTTTACCTGAGTGTGAAAGGATCAGCCTAGATGGCAAGAAGAAAGCAGAGACGGTCCAACGAATCCATGAGAAGGCTAGACAAAACATTGAGCAGAAAACCAAGCTTTATAAGAAGCAAGCCAACAAAGGGAGACGTGTGAGAACCTTTGAAGTAGGTGACCAAGTTTGGTTGCACCTGAGGAAGGATATGTTCCCCAACGAGAGGAAGTCCAAGCTGATGCCAAGGGTTGATGGACCTTTCGAGATCATCCACAAGATCAATGACAATGCCTACAAACTTGATCTCCAAGGTAAGTATGATGTATCAAATAGCTTCAATGTCACTGACTTGGCTCCTTTTGCTGTAGATGAACCTGATTTGAGGACAAATCCTTTTCAAGAGGGAGGGGATGATGTGATCATGGACCGGATCACTAAGGAGAACAAGGAGAGTCTAGATGAGCCACATGAAGCCACATTGCACCAGCATCCTGGTGATGATGCTCTATCCATTCCTGAAGGTCCCATGACTCGTTCCAGAGTCAAGAAGCTAAAGAGAATGTTGTTGGATTACTCACTTCATATCCACAACAAGAAAGTCTTGGACAAGGTCTGATCCGAGATGTCTTGATCACAATTCAAGCCATCTCTACATCAAGCTGAGTTAGTGTCTAGGCAAGACATGGGGTGCGTGCTCTTTTCCTTGCTTTTGGTTTTGTCCCACGAGGTTTTCCGGAGGAAGGTTTTTAACGCCACAACTTATCTTCACATCACTTAGGCCCTATCTCGGTCCAAGGCTAAAGAAGTTTACATTTTTATTTCATTTTAAAGCTTATGTTAAAGTTAAACTATAGTTTCCTTTTTACTTATTTCCGAAACCCTAGAGAGCATGTTCTCGGTTTCTCTTTATTTAAACGGGTCTCCCCCTCTCAACTGACTTCACTGCCATCTTAGAGAAGCTAGGAAACGCCTTGATCATCTTCAGTGAGGCTCAAGCCATGGTTCTCTTCAACTCAGCCTGATCTTGGTCTCTCCCCCTTTCACCTATCCTCCTGATAGGTTCAAGTGCTCGGACACACCAGATCATCCTTGATAGAGTAACTAGTACCTAATACATCATTCCACAAGTGTATCAGTCCTCAAGAGATAAACCTAACATGAATGTATATAAAGATAAGTTCATGTTTACTCCCTTGTCTAAATGGTGAGGAGTGGCTTGCTTTAACCAGCCACTTGAATTCCTCACTGCCTGATCTCTCTCGGATCATTGAAGCTCTTCAACATGGATGTGTACGGATTAGGTCTGGCCGTACACATTTCGCCCTATTTTTGCACAGACCCAACTTATGCTCAAATGGTCGAAAAGTGAAGTTTCGGGTCTCGCCCGTCCGTACATGCCGTACAGTCTGTACGTTCGTACGGTACGGACGACCCGTACTTTGCACCTCGTCCAATTGACTCCAAACTTCACCCAAGCCTTCTTCCTTCATTGTAAACCCTTCCTGAACCTCTTTCTGGCTCAGCATTGCCTTCTGGACCCTCCTTAAGTCTTGACAGAACTTCTAAGAGGTTTGGTCCTTTCTTTGCTCATAACCTTTAGTGATTGATTTATCACTTCAGGTTTAACAAAAGGGAGAGGACTCCTCTTTGCTTCATTATTCTCTGTTCTAAGTCCTATATTCTCTGTTTATTCTCTCCCTCACGAAAGTCTCTTAAGAACACTCTCAAGAACACTCTCATTCTCCTTATACTCTCCATAGTATTCTCCTCCATTCTCTCTGGTTCCTTTCATTCTTCCTCATCTAAATCAACCATACTCTGTCTCTACAACTCCCTCACACTTAAATCTATCTATTCTCACATGGTATCAGAGCTCTCAAGCTTCTGAAAACCTATTTAGCTTCCGCAAATCATTTCTGCTCAAATCTCTCTTCAAAACCTTTTTTTTGTTCCATCCTTTTATCCTCTGGTCCAAAGGTTTTCCAGGAGGGAAAACCTCACCAGAACTCAAGATAAAGGAGGTATTTTGTCTCTGGAACTCAAGAAAGCTTCATCTCAGTCCAGTAAGCTTCATCAAAGTCCAGATTCAAGCTCAATCTCTCACAAACCAGTGGGTACACTCTATTGTCCACTGGTCCAAAACTCTCCAAGATGGAGAACACAAAAAGTATGGCGACTCCAATGGTGATTCCTGTGGTGCTCAAAGGCTCAAACTACCTCCTCTGGTCCAGGCTTGTGAAGACTGCTCTTGGAGGGAAAGGCTTGTGGAATCATTGTACACAAGCAGCTCCATCTAATCTTGAAGATTGAGGCAAATGGCAGAAAGAAGATTTCATGGTTTTGTTCATCCTCCAAAGCTCTCTTGAAGCTTCTATTATGGAGGCCTACTCATACTGTGAAAGTGCTAAAGAGCTTTGGGAGACTCTCCACAAGGTTTATGGCAACTCATCCAACTTGAGCCGAGTGTATGAGCTCAAGAAGGCCATAAACGACCTGTCTCAGGAGGAGATGGAGTTTACTGACCACTTTGGAAAGTTCAGGTCCCTTTGGGCCGAGCTTGATATGCTAAGACCATCTACAACAGACCCAAACATCCTCAATGAAAGAAGAGAGCAAGACAAGGTGTTTGGGCTGCTCCTCACTCTTCATCCAGCCTTCAATGATCTAGTGAAGCACATACTGAGGTTAGACAAGCTGCCATCTCTTGAAGAAGTGTGCTCCCAAATCCAAAAGGAACAAGGGTCACACGATTTGTTTGAAGGAAAGGAGTCTCTTTCCCTTGCCAACCAAGCAGCTGCTTCTCCTCAGTCACCAAAGATTTATTACAAGAAGGAGGAGAGGAGAGGAGTCAGGTGTGAGCACTGCAAGCGAGATGGTCATACCAAGGAGAAGTGTTGGGATCTTCACCCACACCTCAAACCTTCCAAGTTCAGATGAACCATAGCCATGGAGGTTCAAGGAATTAGCTCAGGTTCCTTGGCTGTAAGTTAACCTCCTAAACTTTAATAAGAGCTTGTTCAATTGTTTAAATTGTTTCTGGTTGTGTGAGTTCTGTTCTAGGAGTTTACTAGCAAGGTTTTGTCTAGTTCCTGTCCTAGTTTAATTGTTTGTGCTGTTTGGTCTAGGCGAGTTGCTTAGAATCTGTTGTGTTCCTTTGCATTGGTTCAGGAGAGTTCCTGGTCATGTGCTGCATTCATGGTTGTGTAGCTTGATTAGATGAGTTTTCTAGTCTAAGCTACTGTTTTAAGTTGTCATTGCATTCTGTTCTGTCATATGTGTGATAAAATGAGCCTAGATGCCTTGTAATTGATGAGTTATCATGCTTGAGCATTTAGAGAATTGGTTTGCTTGGATTTGAACTGAATGAGTTATTTAGATTTAATCCATTGCATCTTGTTAATCATTATGGATCAGACTTGGTGAGTCATCAAGCTCTGATCCTAATGTATGGTCTAATTCTTGCTGGAGTTTGAGTGATGTTTCAGGTACACAAGAGGTGTTCACTGTCCATCACCAATCCAAGACAGAGAAGAAGGCTTTGTCCATGTGTTCAGAGCCTACACACTGTGTATATTCCTGAACATGGAAAAGCTAACTTGTGTGTAGAACCGGTTGGCTTAAGCGCAGGCTGTAGGGGTTGTTGTGCTCCTGGTTCAAGAGACACACAAGGAAGAATGGTTGTTTAAGGCAGTGGAGAAGAGATCAAGGGAGGAACCGGTTGGCTTAAGCGCAGCTGTAGGGGTGATGCGCTCCTGGTTTTAAGCTCAGTATTGCTCACTTCCAAGCTTGGTCCTTCACCTATACTCTCTGGATCAAGCTTGAGGAGGGGTAATGATGAGCAATCCTGAAGATTCAAGTCGTCCATTGCCTCCTGCAAGCTGTGGAGTTCACACTTGCATCATAAACCAGATCAAAGACGTCATCTAGAACCCATTGCAACCATGCAAGCTTGGTCCTTCCTATTCTCAGTTCCAGGCTTGTGTTGATGAAGCTTCCATGATCCGAGTACTGTCTTACCAAGTGGGGAATTCAAGTGGACTTCACTCCCCACCATTCTTATGAAAGGGAAGCAAATAAAACTCTCATTTCAATTGGTTTATCATTCTGATTGTATTACTTGAAATGCTTTGGATGATTGTTTAGTGTATTGTCCTAAGAGCTGATGCACCTTTGGGATAATGTATCAGGTACCATACTTGGATCTCAATGTGACAAAAAACTGGTAGTCCATAACCCCTTTGGAGATGGCGAGTAGTCAGAAGAGAGGGGGAGACAACAAACCAGACTAAAGAAGAGATCCAAGGTGTTGGTGTGTGCAAGTGATGGAGTTCATACTTGCACCACAAGTTAGGCCATGATCCAGAGCCTAAGGACTCCACCATGAGTTATCTGAAGTTCCTTAGGCTCACTGGCTAATCCCTAGGCTTTGAAGAACTCTACTCTTTTCCTTAGCTGGTTTTGTCCCAAATGGGTTTTCTGGCTAAGGTTTTTAATGAGGGAGCTTCTTCAAGGTTCCAAGCTTGTCCAAGGATCTCCTATGGTCAAGCTTGAGGGGGTGTGTTTGTTAAACCGAATAAGAGATGGAGTTATGATCTATTAGGAAGGCTGGAAAAGACTTATGGAATGGAGAGGAAGAAGTTTGGAGGTGTCCGTACAAGGCCATACAAGTGGTCCGTACAAGGCCGCACAAGTGGTCCGTACAAGTCCGTACAACCATGGTCGACCAAAAGTAAGTTTGGGTCGACCAAAGTTACTCCGGGTAAAACCTCAGAAAGTTACCTCCTCGCGAATAAGCTTCCCTCTTCTCTTCCGTGTGTCCAAGTGCACTGTGTTAGAATTTCACCAGAGAATACAGATCTGGGTTTCTGTGTGTGATGAACATGATGAACAGTCCCCTTTGGGGCAGAGAGAACTCAAAAATGATGAGAGAGTGGATCTGGTTTATGCTTGTGTTTTCTTGAACCAGAAACAGAGATTAAAGAGAATAAAGAGAATAAAGAGAATAAGGAGAGATTCGTGTGAGACTTAGAAAGATTTGAGAGATTAAGAAAGTGAGAGATTAAGAAAGTGAGAGATTGAAGGGATTCTGGAACAAGATAAGCTTTTGTTTATAGAAGTGGAGAGGGGGAATCCCCCTTACTCCCTTCTTTTCTTCTTATTATTTTCGACTAGAGAGGGATACATTATATAGAGAGAGATGGATACATTAGGGTTTTCAAGATTCAAACAAAGCAAGTGGAGCCAAAGGAAGAAGGCTCCTCGATTTGAATTGTGTGGCTGAGAATGTGCCAGCAAGGTCAACTTGTCTTCAATGGTGAGGAGAAATGTAGTCCAGTCATGTAGTCGACTATATCACCGGACTATGTAACCAGATGTTCTTCTCTCCTCTTGATCTATGTAGTTGAGGCATGTAGTTGATGCATGTAGTCGATGCATGTAGTCGACTACATCACAGGACTATGTAAATGATCCTTATTCAGATCTCTTCTTATTCATGTCAATACTCTTCACACAATCTTCTCCTTTGTTCCATCTCATCTCTCATAAGACCATTTGTCTCTCTTCAAGTTAACACTCCCCCTCAAGCTTGACTCTAGTGATCCTAAGTCAAGCTTGGAACCTTGAAGAGTCTCCTCATTAAAAACCTTATCAAAGAAAACCCTTTTGGGATAAAACCTTGATAAGGAAAAGAGTAAGATCTCCAAGGCCTAGGGATTGGCCAGTGAGTTCTTTGTGTCTCAACCAGTGTGGTGGACACAAAGAACTCTGGATCATGGCCCTCACTGTGGTGCAAGTCTGGACCGACTCTCATTGGACACCACTTACTTTTCTTGAGCTCATCTAGCTCTCTCCACACTGATCTTGGTCTCTCCCCCTTTCACCCAACCTCTTGTTGGGTTTAAGTGCTCGGATTACCAGATACTAACTCAGCCTTGGTTGCTTCTTCTTCTTCTTGACTGATCACCAAGGACTCTCACTTCACAGATCATTGAAGCTTCTCAATACTCCCCCTCAAGCTTGACCATGTGGAACAAGTCAAGCTTGGAAGGATTGCTTCATGATCTTGGACTACAAACCATTACACCCTCACTTCTGATTCTGCTATCTTCATGGAATGCTAGTGTCTTCATCAGCTCTCTACAACCACCTCAAACCCTGAAGCCGCATTGCTAGAGTAACCTTCTTCATGACACAGCCAAGACTGCTCTGAACAGCCTCTTGTCTAGACACGCCACTGCCTAAACCCGGATAGCTTCATCTTCATTCTCTTGTAATGGTAAGGAGGAAACAGGTATTGAACTTAGATCACCAGGTAGCTCACTCAAGTCCCCACCTCAAGCTTGAATTGAGTTTTGGTTCAAGCTTGAAAGTGAGCCTCAATGAGCATCCAAACCAGGAGCACACCACCCCAACAGCTGCGCTTAAATCACTGGTCCACCTCCATGTCTTCAGCTTCAAGTACCCTCAGGTCACCAGCCTCCTCAAGCTTCAGTGATGACCTTCTACTTCTTGTGTGCCTTGAACCAGGAGCTCAACAACCTTCATGGTCTGTGCTTCTTATAACCGGCTCTTGCAATCCATGAGGAGATCCAGCCTGGTGGATGGCTGATCAAACACTGGTCTGCCTTTCCATCAATACTCCTTCCTAAAATATCTTCAAAGCTCAGCCATATTCTATCTCAACCACGACTTATTACCATCTGGACTCCTCACCAACAATCTCTCCATGGTCAGGAATATACATCATGTGTAGGCTCTGGATTTACAGGAATATACATCATGTGTAGGCTCTGGATTTACAGGAATATACATCATGTGTAGGCTCTGGATTTACAGGAATATACAACATGTGTAAGCTCTGAACAGCATGGGCAATGTCTTCTTCTTTGTTCCGGATTGATGCTGAACAAGTGACACTCTTTGTGACCCTGAAACAACACTCAAACTCCAAACAAGATAAGACATACTTGCATTGGGATCAAATCTTGACTAATCATCAAGTTTGATCACCAATGTCACAAGCTTTACATTTAGATAGATTCTTATTATCATTAAGATCCATCTAATTTAAGCTTTCCACATCTCTAAATGCAATGGATGAACTGATCAGGAACTATGACAAGCAATTAGGCAAAAACTCCTGCCTTAAACGACCATTAGACTCAAGTCTAGATGTCTCAATCTTAAGGCAGTAACAATGACAATAGAATGCAACAGCCTTAACCTATTCTTTTCATGAATGCAAGCTGGATTAGACACAACCATCTATCATCCTAGCAACACAACCATTTAGAACAGAGACTAAGCAACATTATCATTTCCAAATACCAGACCCAAGAGCTTTACTTTAATCAGTTTCTATTCATGTATGCAAGCAGATTCAGAACATATTATCTAATATCATGTCAAGCAACATTTAGAACTGGAGTAAGCACTTTAAAACACTCAACCATTCACACGAGTCTCATTCAAACAACCTGGGATACATTCTAAACAATCACATCTAGCAACTTTAAACATACCCTTAGGTTCCAGACACATCACACAACACATTCAGTTCATAAAGGATCAAGCTTTACAACAAGGGACAGTAGGTTCTTACAAACAAGGAACTAGTGTTAGTTCCTTGAACACCTTTGATTCATGGCAAGATCAGGAGCTCTTGGTTGCGACCCAACACCTCCTTCTTCCATGGACCTTCCCTTGGACTCTCCATGCCCAAAGTCCCCACCTTTCTTCATACTTTGGTCGCCCCCACCAGAAACAAGGTGAAAGCTTTCACCTTTCTTCCTGGTCTTTGAATAAGAACACGCCTTGGAATTGATTTGATGAAGAGGGTAGCTAATCCACTCCATAACTCCTGGATCCGAGGCTCTCCTTTCTTCTGGACGGTATGAGAGGGAATGGACTTCAAGAACAGCTTCTGGGTTTGCGGATGAACACCTTCTTGCAGAGGATGAACCGGCTGGAAAGGAAGCTCCTTTCTGGGTTTTGATGGCAGGAGAGAAAGCCTTGATCTTTGCGGAAGCTAAGAACCAAGTTCTGATGAACTTAGCTCTGATACCATGTTAGAATTTCACCAGAGAATACAGATATGGGTTTCTGTGTGTGATGAACAGGATGAACAGTCCCCTTTGGGGCAGAGAGAACTCGAAAATGATGAGAGAGTGGATCTGGTTTATGCTTGTGTTTTCTTGAACCAGAAACAGAGATTAAAGAGAATAAAGAGAATAAGGAGAGATTCGTGTGAGACTTAGAAAGATTTGAGAGATTAAGAATATTAGAATGAAGAAGAAAAATGCTAGTGATGGAGTTCACACTGGCATGTCTCAGGAAAAGGGGTGTAAATTCTTAACCATGAAGAATTTGACCATGAAACCAATTGTCCTACATTCTACACTCATCAAGGGCACGCGGCGAATTGGAATCAGTCTAAAAAGAGTTATGGTTTGGAAGTTACACCAGTTACAAATTGCAGGCGTTCTGCTGCCCGCTCAAGCAAGAGTGATTTAATCTAGAGTGGCTTGGAAGGCAAGGAAGCTGAGAGGCTTTCTCAGCTCAACCTGAGCACGCCTAAGAGAGCTTCTAGAAGGGATTTGAAGTTCAAATATGGATCTACAAGTTCAAATTCAAATTGGAGTTGTTGGAAGTGGATATTACTATTCCAAACCCAATTATGATGTTCTTGTCTCCTTGTCCCCTTTCATGCAAGTTTAAACTCTATATATGTGTTGTATCTTGATTCTGAATGAAGTAAGTAAGAAGAACAAGTTTCTCACTCTAAATTCGTGGCTCTCTCTCTCTTGCTTGTGTTTAATCAATATTTACAATGTAAGGAGTTAAGCATCATGGTTTAGAGGCTGCCTTAGCTCTTCCTCTCTTAAGGCAGCCTAATACTTGTTAAAATCACCTCTAAACTCTTTATTAATCTTCTCTTACTCTAGCTTACTGATTCTATCTCTTTTTAGTCTTAAGTACACAAACTATAAGTGTTGTGTTACTTCACAAGGATAGATTCATACTAGAGATAGTTTAATTCTAGTTCTTGTATCAATCTCACAGCCACTTTATCTTGTTAGATTCAGATGGTGTGTAGAGTGTTTTGCTGAGAGAATTCAATCACAAGTTGATTGTCTCTTCCTTGTAGTTGTGAGTTCTTGTTGTTGGTAGAAGGGAATTTAGTCACAAGTTGACTGAATACTCTCTTGACATGAGACAAACACTCATGAATTCTAACATGGTATCAGAGCCTTGTTGCTCTTCTTGGGATGAACTCACTTCTTTTGTGTCTGTTTCTTCATCTGAAACTCTCTCTCTCTCTCTCTGACTTAAATTAGTTTTGAGGAGCTATGTGGCTAGGATTCAAAACTTGGACAGTAGAGAGTTTAGATGAGTTATGATTTCAAAATCTGAGTGTTTACTCAAGATGCAAGTCTTTAAAAGTTTTTTTTTTTAAATCAATGACTCTCCCCTTGATCTCCTCATTGTTTAAGCTTTTGGATGAAAGAATAAAGTCTGTTCATACCTGCTTGAGGGAGGGAGAAAAGATTAAACTTGTGTCTTGAAAAACACTTGAAAAAATCGATTTCAAAGATATGTGTGTTCTTTGAAAGGATTTTGAATTCTGAAAAATGTTTTGCATTGTGATTTGAAACTCTTTTATTCCTCTCCTCTTGTTTCTCTTAATAAGCTTGGGCTATTAAATCTGTAAAAATCTATGCTTGAGGAATGGAGAGTGAATTAAAGGATTGTTTTGAGTTTGAATACTCTTGAAATTGTTTTTTTTTTTGAAAATTGATTTTCTTTATGAAAAGGTTTTGGAAAGTATTTTTTAAAATTCTGGAAAAGTACTTTAAAATTATTTTTGATAAGTTCTTGATGAATTCTTGGTTTATTAGAACCATTGTAAAAGGATTTAATTCCTTAGGAAATTGCTTTAAATTACTTTGCAAGATTTCTTTGAAAGAAAAGGTTTTCAAACCATTTGTGAAAAGGTTTTCTTCTCTTGGCCTTTATGGCCTTTGAAATTGGTTGATGGACAAAGAATTGTGTTCCATTCAACCCTTGTTCTTTCCTCCAGAAATCACCTTTGTGTGATCTAATCTCTTAATGAGTTATTTTTGTTGTTAAGGTTGCAGGAATCCCTTGAAAGGAACATGTCCTTGCATCCATGTAATGAAAGACTGGTTGAGAAGTCATTGCCTCTCCAGAATTGGTGATCAACCATGAACGCCTTAGAGCTGTGGTTTGATGTTTTGCTCAGCCATAGAACCTTGAAGGTCATGGACTGAAGATGCTTCCGCTTATACTCTCCATCTCACCATTATCCACTACACTTTTGATTCAAATGACTGATATGATCATAGTCTCATTGAGGCATGAAGTTAAATGTATGGGCACAGAAAATATCTGAAGTTAGAACCGATTTCCCCAGCTTGAAGAACCTGGTGTGAAGAGTCTGGTGGAAAGCGATGGATCAGCTTGACAGAAGGAGTATGTTGCCTGGAGGTGCAAGCGCATACTGAAGTTAGAAACCAATGGAGACCTTTGGGTGAAGTTGATGGATCAGCTCAGATGTGACTGGTTCTCTCCCAGTTTGATCATGGACCATGCCATAGATCATTCTACTAATACTCTGGTTACTCATTCTCTCACTCTCTTGTTACTCATTCACTTATTCACTGGTTACTTTTCTTAAATCATTGGGATCAGAATTGGTGAGTTATCAAGGTCTGATCCTAGTGTGTGTGGTCTAATTCTTGCTGGAGTTTGAGTGGTGTTTCAGGTACACAAGTGTTGTCTCTGTTCATCACCAGTCCAAGACAAAGAATAAGGACATTTTCCATGCTGATCAGAGCCTACACATGATGTATATTCCTGTGTCATTCAGAGCCTACATATGATGTACATTCCTGACCATGGAGAGATGTTTTGTGTGTGAAACCGGTTGAAGAAGCGCAGCCTGTTTGGGTGTTGAGCTCCTGGTTCAAAAGACTTACAAGAGGCAGTGGAGAAAAGACTAAGGGAGGAACCGGTTGACTTAAGCGCAGCTGTAGGGGTGATGCGCTCCTGGTTTCAATACTCAATGTGCTCACTTCCAAGCTTGATCCTTCACTTATTCTCTCCGGATCATGCTTGAGGAGGGGTAATGGTGAGCTATCCTGAAGGTCCAAGTCGTCCATTGCCTCACCTCAGATAATATGGAGGATTCAAGTGTCCAAGAGACACTCCTCACCATTCATACCAACCATATGCAAGGGGAGTAACCATTTCAATCTATAAATATGAATTGATTGGTTTATGCCTTGAGAATTGATGCAAGTGTTTATGCACTATGTAGAAGGTACTTGGAGTTCTCTATAGCAGAAGCTGGTAGACCATAACTCTCCTTGAAGATGGCAAGAAGTCACAAGAAAGAGGGAGACAACAAACCAGCTTGTAGAAGAGATGATCCAAGAAATGATGTGCGCAAGTTATGGAGTTCATACTTGCTGTTTAAGAAAGGCCTTGATCCAGAGTCTATGTGTCCAACCACACTGGTTCTAAGACACATAGAACTCATTGGCCAATCCCTAGGCTTTGTAGAAGTCCACTCTTTTTCCCTTAGAAAGTTTTGTCCCATGAGGTTTTCTTGCTAAGGTTTTTAATGAGGGAGCTTCTTCAAGGTTCCAAGCTTTCCCAAGGATCTCCTATGGTCAAGCTTGAGGGGGAGTATTAGAATGAAGAAGAAAAATGCTAGTGATGGAATTCACACTGGCATGTCTCAGGAAAAGGGGTGTAAATTCTTAACCATGAAGAATTTGACCATGAAACCAATTGTCCTACATTCTACACTCATCAAGGGCACGCGGCGAATTGGAATCAGTCTAAATAGAGTTATGGTTTGGAAGTTACACCAGTTACAAGTTGCAGGCGTTCTGCTGCCCGCTCAAGCAAGAGTGATTTAATCTAGAGTGGCTTGGAAGGCAAGGAAGCTGAGAGGCTTTCTCAGCTCAACCTGAGCACGCCTAAGAGAGCTTCTAGAAGGGGATTTGAAGTTCAAATGTGGATCTACAAGTTCAAATTCAAATTGGAGTTGTTGGAAGTGGATATTACTATTCCAAACCCAATTATGATGTTCTTGTCTCCTTGTCCCCTTTCATGCAAGTTTAAACTCTATATATGTGTTGTATCTTGATTCTGAATGAAGTAAGTAAGAAGAACAAGTTTCTCACTCTAAATTCGTGGCTCTCTCTCTCTTGCTTGTGTTTAATCAATATTTACAATGTAAGGAGTTAAGCATCATGGTTTAGAGGCTGCCTTAGCTCTTCCTCTCTTAAGGCAGCCTAATACTTGTTAAAATCACCTCTAAACTCTTTATTAATCTTCTCTTACTCTAGCTTACTGATTCTATCTCTTTTAGTCTTAAGTACACAAACTATAAGTGTTGTGTTACTTCACAAGGATAGATTCATACTAGAGATAGTTTAATTCTAGTTCTTGTATCAATCTCACAGCCACTTTATCTTGTTAGATTCAGATGGTGTGTAGAGTGTTTTGCTGAGAGAATTCAATCACAAGTTGATTGTCTCTTCCTTGTAGTTGTGAGTTCTTGTTGTTGGTAGAAGGGAATTTAGTCACAAGTTGACTGAATACTCTCTTGACATGAGACAAACACTCATGAATTCTAACAAAGAAAGTGAGAGATTGAAGGGATTCTGGAACAAGATAAGCTTTTGTTTATAGAAGTGGAGAGGGGGAATCCCCCTTACTCCCTTCTTTCTTCTTATTATTTTCGACCAGAGAGGGATTCATTATATAGAGAGAGAGATGGATACATTAGGGTTTTCAAGATTCAAACAAAGCAAGTGGAGCCAAAGGAAGAAGGCTCCTCGATTTGAATTGTGTGGCTGAGAATGTGCCAGCAAGGTCAACTTGTCTTCAATGGTGAGGAGAAATGTAGTCCAGTCATGTAGTCGACTATATCACCGGACTATGTAACCAGATGTTCTTCTCTCCTCTTGATCTATGTAGTTGAGGCATGTAGTTCATGCATGTAGTCGACTACATCACAGGACTATGTAAATGATCCTTATTCAGATCTCTTCTTATTCATGTCAATACTCTTCACACAATCTTCTCCTTTGTTCCATCTCATCTCTCATAAGACCATTTGTCTCTCTTCCAGTTAACACACTGAACCATAAGGATAAGGTTACCTCCGCGTCTGGACAGGCTGGCCTAAAGCATCAAGTCAAGATGCCAAAGGAATCAAGCGTGTAGAGCTTCCTGGCCAAGTATTTGAATTAGGCACGCCTAAGACCATTGACTCCACATGCTTATGTTGAAACCTTATCTTGTATCCGTTAAGCATAGCCATAACCTTCCCTATATATTTGTAACTCCTCTCATTAATCAATCAAGCAATATTTTCGAGTCTCTCTTATTTCTCTCTAGTTGTTCTTAGTGTTCTTCATCTTGAAATGGTTTCTTAACCAAGTCTCGATCTTTTAGTCTCCAAATCTCTTCTAGTCTCTCTCAAACTCTATTCTATCCGTTTATTCTCGGTTTCTATTCAGTCTTTCATGGTATCAGAGCCAGGTTCTCGTAGATCTGGGTTTTGATTTCATCTCTCACGAAGAACACCCAAGAACACTTTTTTCATTCCGCAAAGCTTCAAGATGGAAAGTAACAAAACAACCGTGATTCCAGTGATACTTAAGGGGGGAAACTATCTCCTATGGTCTCGTGTGGTGAAGACAGCAGTGGGGAGTAAGGGTTTGTGGAACCACATCCTTGAGGGTGAGGCTCAAAAGCTCATTACTCATGAAGGCGACAAGGAGATTGCCGTGTGTGATGAAGTGAAGTAGATCCAGGAAGACAACACGGTGAGTCTATCCTTCAAAGCTCACTAGATCCGTCTATCCTAGAGGCATACAGCTACTGTGAGAAGGCAAAGAACCTGTGGGACACTCTTCAGAAGGTGTATGGTAACATCTCAAACCTCACTCGGGTGTTTGAGATCAAGCGAGCCATCAACAGTCTAAGCTCAAGAAGACATGGAGTTTACAAAGCACCTTGGAAAGTTTAGAGCTTTGTGGTCTGAACTCGAGATGTTGAGGCCAAGCACAACCGATCCAGCTGAGCTTAATGAGAGAAGGGAGCAAGATAAAGTCTTTGGCTTGCTCCTGACTCTTAACTCTAGCTACAATGACCTGGTGAAACATATCTTGCTAGCAGAGAAGCTACCCACCTTGGAGGAAGTCTGCGCACAGATTCAAAAGGAGCAAGGATCGTTGGGCCTATTTGGAGGAACGGGGGAGCTTAACTTGGCTAACCAAGCTGAGGTACCTCAAGCCAACAAGGTGAATCGCTTTGAAGAAAGGAGGTTCAATGGCAACTGTGACCATTGTAAGAGACAAGGTCACAAGAAGCATCAGTGCTGGATCCTCCATCCTCACCTAAAGCCAGCCAAGTTCATAAAGGACAGAGATGCAAGAGCGAATGTGAGCTACGGAGGGAGTGATCAGCAAGGAGGGGGTGGAGCCGGGCCAATCGGGCACATGAGACTGAAGGTGGTGAGAACAAAGCCCTGGTGACCTACACGGCTCAAACCAACCGCCCAAACGAGCATGAGTTCATCCGCCGATCAAAAATGGATGCTCTCATCAAGATGCTCAAGGACAATGGTAACACTTTTGGTAACCTCAGGGGTATTCTTTTGGTGCATCTAAGATTGCTAGTACTCATGATCAAACTGATGCTTATACTCACTCTAGTATTGCTGGTTTATCTCATAGTTCTTGTAACATGTCTAAACCTTTGATAGTTGATTCAGGTGCATCTCATCATATGATTAGTGACACTAGTCTGATTAGAGATATTGAGCCTGCGCATGGACATGTTATGATAGCTAATGGTGATAGAATTCCAATAAGGGGTATATGCTATTAAAGTGTATCAAGAAAAGGAGATGTGAAGGCCAAACAAAGGAAGTCAAGGCTAAGCATCACCACACCAAACTGAAGAAGAAGAAGAAGCGATCCAAGCCATGTGGAAGCCTCAAGGAAGATCACACACGGCCAAGACAAAGATTGTGCAAAGATAGGGTGTGTGTACTTAAGAGAAGGAGGCTGTAGAGTCATGAAGTGTGTTGCAAGTATTCAAGACCTGTGCAACAAGGAAAGGACCCAGCAAGCTGAGAATGATCAAGGACCCATGTGCAAAGATTGTGCAAAAATAATCATGTGCAAAGATTGTGCAAAAATAATCATGTGCAAAGTTTGTACAAAAAGATTATTTTGCACAAGATTTGCACAAGAAAGATAATGAAGTGCAAAGTTCGGGTCAGCCTCAAAACAACCAAAAATCAATGTGCAAAACAAGGGTTGAAGATAATACTTGGTGCAAAGTTTGTGCAAAAGAATCAAGACAAACTTTACAAAGTGCATAATCCGGGTTCTTCTTATCTCGTCCAAGAAAGAAGAGAAAGGTATTGGCGGCCAAGAGTGATCTTTGAATTCAAACAAAGATCACATGTGAAGCTTAAGAAAGAGAGCTGCTGGGAGCTGTCACTATCTCTTCCTTGCTGCAGAAACTCCATTGTCCTTTTCCTCCTTGGCAGCTTCCTCATGAGTTTTATATTAGTTTCCTAGATATGCTTTGTTTATTCACCTTTGTCTTGTTTCTGCAAGAGTAACCTAATCTCCTTCTCTATAAATAGAGAGGAGACCCATTGTAATGTATACACACGAAATAAGAGACAAGCTTTATTAAATTCATGTATCTCTATCTCTTTACTAAGTGTTCTTCATTGTTCTTCACAATGTAGGGAGTTAGTGATACACGATTTGGATCTGCCTTAATGGCAGATCATTGTTTGTCCATTCCACTCTAAATCACTCTATACTCTTCCTTTAATCTGTTTCTAGAGTTATTCTCTCTTCTCACAGCCACTTTATCTCTCCAGATTCAGATGGTTGTGTTGATTGTTTGCTGAGAGGATTCAATCACAAGTTGATTGTCTCTTCCAGTCTTGAAGAGTGAGTTCATGTTCTTAGCTGTTCTTGGCTTTTCCAACATGGTATCAGAGCTTTGTTGCTCTTCTTGGGCTGAACTGACTTCCTTTGTTTCGATTTCTTCATCTAAATCTCTCTCTCTCTGACTTAAAAATTCGTTTTGACGAGCTGTGTGGCTAGGATTCAAAACTTGGACAGTAGAGAGTTTAGATGAAGTATGTTTTCAAAATCTGAGTGTTTTCTCAAGATGCCAAGTCTTTAAAAGTTTTTTTTTAAATCAATGACTCTCCCCTTGATCCCCTCATTGTTTAAGCTTTTGGATGAAAGATTAAAATCTGTTCACACCAGCGTGAGGGATGGATAAAAGATTATACTTGTGTCTTGAAATCTCTTGAAAATCGATTTCACAAAGTTTCTCTTTGAAAACTATTACTTTGGTGTGTGTTCTTCATCTTGTCTAATGACTTCTTCAAAGAGGACAAGATGGAGTTCGTTTTTTTTTGGTTTCCTCTCTCCCTTGTGTAAGCTTTGGTCCTGATCTTGAGTTGGGATTATTAGAACAAAGCCTAAGGGAGGAAAATGGAGCAAAAGACTTCATCTGTTTTGTGCTTTAAAATCAGTTTTAAAAGATGAAGTCCTTGCTTGTTTTGTCTCAAACATTATCATTCTTGTCTACCCTTGGTCTCTCAATATTTTTCAAAACTTGGTGAAAGATTTAAAGTCTAATGAAACCAGTGCTTGAGGGAGGGAGAAAGATTGATGGTGATATGTAAGAACATTTGAATTTCAGATTTAAAGAAAAGATCTTTGAAAGGATTTGAATTCTGAAAATGTTTTGAACAGATTCTTGAGTAATCTGATTTTTGAAAAATGTTTTTAAAATGTGTTAACTGGTGGGATGTTCATGCCTCACCAGCATTGTTGATCAGCCATGATCTTTGAAGGCCATGGACTGAAAACTGCTTCCGCATTCTCTCACACTCTCTCGCTCTTCATTATTCTCTCATACTCTCTCATACTCTGGTTACTTATACTCTCTAGTTACTTTATTCTCTCCATCACTCACTAATTTTGTGCTTTGAATCTGTCCAACAGGTTCTAAGTCTAAGAATGGTAATTGGTGTTTGTGCTCGGTTGTCTCAAGAAGACAATGCGAGTTTGGTTGATCTAAAGCAGCATTAGAAGCTTTGGGAGTTAGAAACAATGGCCTCATCTTCATGGACCCAAGACAAGAAGATCTTGAGGAGAAGAGACTGTAGGAAAGTGATGAATCAGCTCACCAGCAAGATGTTTGTCTAAAGGTCTTTAAGCTTCATGATGAAGCATCAGGAAGACACAGCTCACAAGCATGGAGTCCTTCCGGTTTTTGAGTTAAATAAGTGGTGTCAAGCACACGGTTCTCATGGTTTTCACACACACTCAACAATCAGTTCAGATTATGGCTCAAGCCATGAGTCACTTTGGCGGTTCTAAAGACAAGTCGAAGCCGCAATTCAGATCATGGATCAATGAAGCCTCAAGCTCAAATCAAACCAAGGGTCATAGCAATTCCAATGCAACCGTAAAGGCTATAATCTTTTTGCCCTCATCATGGTTTTATCCCAAAGGATTTTACATGGTGAGGTTTTTAATGAGGTAGTCATTTGCGTGTTGCAAGATTGGCCTTTGGAACCAATGGCTTCCACAGCCAAGCTTGAGGGAGGGTATTAAAGTGTATCAAGAAAAGAAGATGTGAAGGCCAAACAAAGGAAGTCAAGCTTGATTGTCTCTTCCAGTCTTGAAGAGTGAGTTCATGTTCTTAGCTGTTCTTCGCTTTTCCAACATAGGCAAGCTTAAACTGTTTGATAAAGAATCTAGATGCTTCTACATGCCTGAGTTTACTTCAAACTTGTTATCGGTTAAGAAATGTACTAATGATTTGCAATGCAATGTGATCTTTAGCCCTAATGATGTGAAGTTTCAGGATATTGAGAGCAGTCGGTTGATTGGGAAAGGAGTTACAAAAGCAGACGTTTACTTGCTTGAGGAGCTTACTTCTTTACCTGATCATAGTTGTTCCTTTACTTCCGTTTCTGCTTCCGGTTTGAATAAGAATGCTTTGTGGCATGCTAGACTAGGACATCCTCATGTTAGAGCTTTAAGCTTAATGGTTCCAGGTGTTATTGATGCGCCCCTAGGATGCTCTTTGGTTGATTGGGATGGATAGATCCTTGCAAGAACGAATCAGGGACTCAAGTTCTTCAGGTTGTGGGATGAATGGTGACACAAGAGGGATGATAAGACTTTTGATACTCCTAGATGATTAGCTTTGATATGACACACCAAGTAAACACCCTTAAGGTCTCTGGATACTACACACCAGAACTTGACAACTTCTAGAGAGAGAGAGCCGTCAAGAGAGAAAATAAATTGTTGAATAAAAGGTTGCTTGAGTACAATAGGGTTTAGAGAACCCTTTAAATAATAGAAACCAGAGAACATGCTCTCTAGGGTTTCGAAAATAAAAGAAAAGGAAAACTATAGTTTTAAAATAACATAAGCTAAAATGTGAATACTTCCTTAGTCTTGGGCCGAGATAGAGCCTAAGTGATGTGTAAGACAAGTTTTGGCCTCGTTAAAAACCTTCCTCCGGAAAACCTCGTGGGACAAAACCAAAAGCAAGGAAAAGAGCACGCACCAAGTGTCTTGCCTAGACACTAACTCAGCTTGATGTAGAGATTGTTAAACCTGAAGAGAGAAATGGATCACTAAAGGCCATGTGCAAAGTTAGGGCCAAAACCCATTAGAAGTTTGATCAAGGACTAAAGAGGTTCCAGGAGTTTATGCTGAGCAAGGACAAGGTTCAAGAAGGGCTTATGATCAAGAAGGAAGTGTTTGGGAAGATTTGGGAGCCATTGGGCAAAAGTGCAAAAATAAGGTCGACTGTACGGACAGTCGTACGGCCTGTACGGCCTTGTACGGACTGTACGGACATGGTCGACCCAAAACACTTCCTGGTTCGACTTTTGGGTGAGTTTGGGCAATGTGCAAAAACCGGGTCAAGGTGTACGGACGGGTGGTCCGTACACAGTCCGTACGATCGAGAAATAAAGCAGTTTCGGGTTTGTCTTCGGTTTGATCACTTTAAACCGAAGCAATTCGAATTCCTTGTGACTGTTTGAAGCTAAGGAGGCAAGGGATCATTTGGGACGAGATGGATAAGAGGAATATGCTCTCAAGATGCTTATCCAAAAGAAGGAATGAACTTGGACTGATCATTGGCCAGGTTCATGTGCATTGCTGGCCTATTCCTGGCCAAGCTTTCCTAGGCGCGCCCAGGCTGTCTCCAGCCTGTATGAAGACCATCTGACTTCATCTAAAGCGTCCATTCTCTCAGGCTTTATCAGCCGTTAGATATAGGTTAATGTTTGCTTCTTGTATTGCCTATAAAGGCCTCCTTATCGATTGTAAACAAATCAAGTGAGAGAGTGGGGTTTCCCCTCCTCCTTCCTATTCTTTTCTGGGTTCTAAACCTCTGTTCTTCACTCTCTTAGTCTCTGGTTCATCAAGTCTCAAGAATCTCTCTTTAGTCTCATTATTCTCTTAGTCTCTTCCATAATATTATTCTCTCAACAAGTCTTCTTTTCTCCTTGTTATTACAAGACCAGTCCGAACCTGTTGAGGTTGAAGCTTCTCACACAACCCACGGCCTGAACTCTGATAAAATTTCATGGTATCAGAGCCAGGTTCATCAGAACCTGGTTCATTAGCATCCACAAGCTCAAGCTCTCTCTCTCTCTCTCTCTCTCTCTCTCTCATGCCATTTCTAAACCAATGAAGAAGATTCTGTGCATCCAGTTGTTTAAACCCTTCAAGATCGAAACTTTATCATCCATGGCGTGCCCAGAAGCTATTCTCAGTTCATCCTCCTCTCCCATGTTCGTTCTGGGGAAAGAAGGCCAGTGGAAGCTTGTCCAAGCCGCTCTTCCTCACTGTCCAAGGAGAAACCTTTTAAAGAAGGAGATTTTCAACTTGGATCTTGGTGTGGCGACTCAAACATGGAGAAAGTTGCTGTCTTTGGCATGATGGGGGTCAAGGGGGAAGGTCACACAAAGAAGGAGGTGTTGGTTCCCAAACCAACAACCCAAATCTGTCTAGTCATGAACCGGTTAACCATGGAGGTTCAATGAACCAGCACAGGTTCCTTGACTGTAAGATAACTTCCTTCCCTTGTAAAAAGCTTGAGACTTTTGTTATGGACGTGTGGTGTAGTGTGTGTTCATGTCCTGAGAGTCTTATAAAGCTTGCTAGATACTGTCCCAGGATGCTTAAAGGTCTTGTGTGATGTGTGATTGTTAAAAAGGCCATACCTTGTTCTCTGTTTGAATGTGTATTAGGGTGCTAGATAGTGTATCAGCTCCAGTGTTTGCATTCATGACTGATTAGAACTTGTTAAGGTGTTTTGCATTTTCATCATTCACTTGGTTGGTTGTTGCCCTATGTTGAGCACCTAGAGTAATGTCTAAGGATGCGGTTAAGGTAGCCTAGTTTTGCCTAAATGAAATGTGTTTTATCTTAACAGATCATGCATTGTCATTTAGGAAGTTGCATTGCTGTTGACATTGGAGATCAAACTTGATGATTAGTCAAGGTTTGATCCCAATGCTTGTGGCCTAATTTATTCTGGAGTTTGAGTGCTGTACAGGAACATAAGAAGTGTTCAGTGTCTAACCAAACCAAGTAAGAAAAGGCGCTGCCCATTGAGAAGCAATGGAGAGTTTGTGTGAAGAGATAGTGGCATTAAAACACTGCTGTGGAAGTGGTGTGCTGCTAGCTCAAGAGGCACACAAGTAGGAGTGGTCATCACTTAAGTCCATGGGAGACTGGTGACCAAAGGCACTGAAGCTAAAGAAATGGTGTACACGGTTTTAGATCTCTCTTGAGCTCATTCCAAGTTTGGACCCAAATCTCGGCCAAACTAGAGAAAGAAACTCAAGTGAGCTACCAGAAGTACCATCAAGCTCAGTGACCTGTATTGATTCGAGAAGAGGTGCATTGGGGGCTAAGCATCAAGTCTAAAAAGGATGGAGGTGTTCCTCAAGAGCCAAGTCTAAAGCTGCCTCAAGCAGTATTGACTAAAGAAGGGTTGGGCTAAACTCAACAAGAAATACTGACCTGTGTTCATGGAGGTTTAAGGAATCAGCCCGGATTCCTTAGCTGTAAGCAAATCCTTTATCCCTTAATAAGAGTTTATACTTTGGTGTGCTTGGAGTGTTGTTTGTCCCAGGATCTCCTGGCTTGTTTACTGCTTTGTTTTGTGTTCTGATTCGTGTTCTTGCATAATCATCATATTGGTGGTTTAGTTTTGTCTCGTGCATTGTCATATCTCTTTTTGTCATGGCGTGTAGAACTGAGTGTCTCTGCTTCTTGCATCATGAGAATTGTTTTAGACTGTTTTGCATCCATAAGCGTGTAGGTAGTGATTCAATCCGGTTCTTTGTTGCTTGGATGTTAATGACATAGTTAATCCATCAAAGATATAAAGTAGGATTTAGAAGTGTGTCTAAACTACTTGAATCTATGATCTTGGTGAAACTAGTGCTCATTAACATGTCTGGTTGTTTTCTTGCATTCAGTTGTAGGTTATTTAAAATGAATCATATAGTGGTTAGTTCGGATTGAATCTGTTGCATTCTTATAGTTGCTGTCTAAGATTGTTGCATTCATATATGGTGCATCTAAAATTCCAGCCTAGTTGCAAGTGCTTTGTTTCAAGCTTGCATTGCATCTAGAGAAATTTAAATTGCCCTGTCTTGCTCTGTTGTCTGCTGGTTTCAAGTTTCTTTTAGCTTGTTGAGGCATTGGTGATCAAACCGAATGAGTGATCTTGGTTTGGTCCCAATGGGATGATCTAATCTTGCATTGAGTTGTGGTGATGTTAGGTACACAAGATGTGTTACAGTGACAAACCAAATCAAAGTGACAAGACAAAGGTCTAATGCCATTGCATATCATCACTGGACGCGTCAGTCCACAAACTACAGGAAGTGTAGTGTGATTGAGTATGCAATGAGAGGTTGCTACCATTGTATGATACCACTTGGACATGTAAGTCCCAAAGTCTACAGGAAGTGTAGAGTGGGATATCATACAATGAGAGACTACCTTGTGAGGGCTCTTAAGGTGATTCAAACACCAATAGTTCCTGGTATAAGGAAGAGAGCCAAAACTCACAAGGGTAAGGACATCTAGTCTTGTAAAGACTGATGGTTCCTAAGACCTTGAATTTGCCCATTACCAACATTCCATGGGAAGTCAATAGCCTACTCCAAAGAGTGTAGAGAGGATGTTGTGCAAATGGAGAGCTGCCTTGCGGTTCTGTCCATGGTGGTTAAGTCACCATAGCCTACACATATCAGGAGAGTGTAGAGAGGACAGTAGACAAGCAAAGAAAAGCATCACCAAGAGGGTGCTGCAATGAAGATCATCACCAAAGTCATGAGGAGGCCGATGATCTAAAGGAAATGGAACAAAGGACATGCTAATCTTCCCATTGCATACCATTCCTGTAAGAAAATGAAGAACAGTGTGAAGAACAAGAGAGAGAGAGAAGAAACTCAAGAGAGAGAAGAGAGAGAGAGATTCGAAAATAAGAGTAAAGAAGGATTGTTTTCCTTGATTGATTCAGTTTCCAGAGATACAATATTTAAAGACAAAACAAGTAGGATGCAGACAAGAAGAATAAGAGTATAATAAGGCTTCTTGGTCGAGATAGTGGAGCCTGAAAGTGACAGGACCTAAACAGCTCCTCCTCTCCTAAGTAGAACATGTGATCTGATCTATTTTGAATTCCACTTGGTTCCAAAAGTCTCCAACGTCTCTCTTGACCAACTGACACTCTTCTTGTCGAGTTTAAACCACTTCCTTGCCTTCCAACCCAAGTTAGGTCACTTACTTGCTTGCAAGTCAAGTTTTGTACGGAATGACTTGTGTTCCAAGTCTGTACGGACCAAACCATTCCAACTCGCACAAATGCATCTCTTCTCTTTGTCTCCATCTTTTATTCATGTCTTCATGTCAATACTCCCCCTCAAGCTTAACCACAGAATATGGTTAAGCTTGGAACCCATGAAGACATCCCTCATTAAAACCTTTGTGTGCAAAACCCAGAGGGATAAAAACACACAAAGGAAAGAGTAGATGCTTCATGGCTAAGGGGATCATGATCTGGCCAAATATATGAGTCCTAACCTTGGATGGATGAACTCACAGACTTTGGTACTTGCTCCTTTTGTGAAGATATCAGCTAGTTGATCCTCACTTCTTGTGTAGCATGGTAAGATGATTTTTTGCTGCACTGCTTGTCTTACTTTGTGACAATCCACCTCAATGTGCTTTGTCCTCTCATGAAACGCTGAGTTTGATGCTATGTGAATAGCTGCTTGATTATCACAGTGCATTGTGATTGGTGTTGTAGTCTCTATACCCAAGTCTTTGAGCAGGTTTCTGATCCAAATGAGCTCACTGGTAAGCTTCCTCATTGCTCTATACTCTGCCTCAGCATTTGAACATGAAACTATCTTCTGCTTCTTGCTCTTCCAGGTAACCAGATTCCCTCCAATGAAGGTGCAATATCCTGTTGTAGACTTCCTGTCCACTCTATCACCAGCCCAGTCTGCATCACAATATCCCACAATTTCTTTGCTCTTGTTGCAGCCCATCCATATACCTTGACCCGGAGCTTCCCTTAGTTACCTTAGAATTATTTCCACCATATTCCAGTGATGGACTTTAGGTGTTTGCATATGCTGGCTGACTTGATTCACAGCAAAGCAGATGTCTGGTCTTGTAATGGTTAGATAGATCAGCTTCCCAACCATTTTCCTATAGAGTTTGACATCCTCAAATGCCTCATCTTCAGACTCCCCCTCACGTAATACTTTGTACCCCTCTTAAAGTGGTGTTTTGGCTACTCTTCCTCCAAGCTTTCCTGCCTCATTTAAAAGATAAAGTGTGTACTTCCTTTGGGATAAAAATAGCCCCTCATTAGAGTGACATATTTCAATCCCTAGGAAGTACTTTAACTTACCCAAATCTTTGATATCAAATGAAGATTTAAGAAAAGCTTTGGTTGAGTTAATACCTTCCTTGTCACTTCCTGTGATAATTATGTCATCCACATAGACAAGGATCACCACCATTCCTTGCTGACTTGAGAGAGTAAAGAGAGTGTGGTCTGCTTCTGATTTGTTGAATCCTCTTCCATTCAAGGTTGTGCTCAGCTTGTGGTACCAAGCTCTAGGGGATTGCTTCAGTCCATAGATAGCCTTCTTTAGTCTCAATACATTCCCTGGTTTCACCATGTCTTCTAAGCCAGGAGGAGGACGCATATATACTTCATCCTCTAATTCACCTTGTAGGAATGCATTCTTAACATCCATTTGCCATAGATCCCATTCCAGGTTGACAGCTAATGAGAGAACAACCCTTATGGTATGAAGTTTGGCTACTGGTGCAAATGTATCCAGATAGTCTTCTCCATAGACTTGGGTGTATCCCCTTGCAACTAGCCTTGTCTTCTTCCTTTCTGGCTTTCCATTGGCTAGGTACTTGATGGTGAAGATTAGGCGACTTGTCACAGCCTTCTTTCCTTTGGGGAGCTCAGTTTCATACCAAGTATCATTCTTGATCATGGCATTGATCTCATCTCCAACTGACTCTCTCCATCCATCCAGTGCCATTGCCTCTTCATAAGACCTTGGAATGTACTCTTGATCCAGGTTACTGATGAAGGCTTGGTGTTCTTGAGGATAGTATGCCATTGAGCAGGTTGCTTGTATGGGATGTGCTAGTGCCTTGTTGTTGAAGTATACTCTGGTGTTGATCCAATGGGATGGATCTTTCCTTATCCTGGTACTTCTCCTTAGTGGTTGAATCTGTTGCTCTTCAACCCCTGTCTCTACATGCTCTCCCTGATCTTGATCTTCACTAGACTGGTCAGGTTCAGATTCATGTAGTCCATCTTGATCATGTGTTGTTGCTGAATCATCTTCCCTTTGTTGTTGTGATTCAGGTTCAGTGTCCCCCTCAGGATCAGGATGGTCTACTGGTGTAGCTTCCTCTCCAGTTCTTTCAGTCACTTGGGAAGTAGGTGATCTCCTTGGTTCCTCACTGGCATGAGGCTGAGTGATACCTAGGCTCTCCATAATGATGCGCAGATTGTTTGCCCTATCAGAGGGTCCATGTGAGAGATCTCTAAGGCTTTCCCAACTCTTCTCAGCATAGTACCCTTTTGATTCCACAAACTTCACATCCCTTGAAACCATAACCCTTCTTGATTCAGGGATGTAGCACTTGTACCCTTTCTGCGTGTGTGAATAGCCTATGAACATTCCCTTGACACTCTTGGCTTCTAGTTTATTTCTCTGTTCTCCTGGTGTCAAGACATAACACACACACCCAAATACACATAAATGATCAATTGGAGGTTTGATTTTATTCAATACCTGAAAGGGAGAGACATCTTGGAGGATTCTGGTTGGAATCCTATTGATGAGGTAGCAAGCTGATACAACAGCATCTCCCCAAAATCTTTTAGGGACATTGGTGTGGAACATCATGCTCCTTGCAACCTCCATGAGATGGCGATTCTTCCTTTCAGCAAATCCATTCTGTTGTGGTGTATATGGGCAGCTTGTCTGATGTATAATGCCATGTTTTGCTAGATGATGTTTGAAGGCATGACCTGTGTACTCCCTACCATTATCAGACCTAAAGATTTTGATCTTAGAGTTGAAATGGTTAGATACATAGGTTTGGAAGTTAATGAAAGCTTCTAACACCCTATCTTTACTTTGAATCAAAGTGAGCCAAGTATATTTGGATTTTTCATCTATGAAGGTAACAAAATATTTATTGTTCTCCCTAGAAGCACAATGTGCTGTCCACACATCAGAGTGAATCAAATCAAAGCAGTTTTCATAGATGGTCATTGATGTAGGAAAAACAGATTTGCAATGTTTACCAAGAATACAAGCCTCACAATTTTCATTTTTAAAAGATAGATTAGGAAACATTAGTTCTAAGGCACGAGCATGGGGGTGACCTAATCTAGCATGCCACAGAACATCACTAGCTAAAACAGAAGCAGAATTAAAAGCACAAGAGAAATCTGATCTAAGCTTGGTGTCTTCAAGTAAATAAAGTTCTCCCTTGCTCACACCTTTTCCCAGCATCTTGCTGGTCTTAATATCCTGAAAGCAAACATCATCAGTGTTAGATTTTCACCAGAGTATGTGGATATGGGTTTGTGTGTGATGAACAAGCCTTTAAGGCAGTGATGAACACGAAATGATGATGAGAAAGGGTTCTGGTTTACTTGTGTGAACTTGAATCAGAATCAGAGATTATGAGAGACTAAGAGAGATTAAAAGACTAAGAAAGGGGAAGACTTGAGAGGGATTCGAATCAAGAACACAGCAAGCTTTATTTCTGAAGTGGAGAGGGGTTTTCCCCCTTACTCCCTTAATGTTTACACTTGACAGAGATACAATATATATAGAGAAATGGAGAGGCTACACGGATCAAAAACCCTAAGGAATAAGCATGTGAAGTCAAGGTAACCAGGCTGGTTTATTTGAATCTTGTGGCTCAGAAGCTCCACACGTTTGGACAGGCTGGAAAGGCATCTTCCTTTGGTCGCCTAAACCCTTCCTTTACACCCAAGATTGATCTTCACTTCAAACCCTAACCCTTCCTTGCTTCACAAGTCTTGAAGCTTCCTTGGCAAACACGTCTTGGTCATTTTAGGGTCACTTGATGTGCCCTAACCTTCCCAATCCTTAAACTCATCTTCAAAGATCAAATGGTCGTGTTTAAATGTTTGTGGGTCGAGTCTGGTCCGTACGGATCCGTACAGGCCGTACAGGCCGTACAGTCCGTACGGCCATCCGTACAACTCACCCAAACATTGCCCATTTGATCCCTACTCTTCACCAAAGCTTCCCAAGGTCTTCCTTAGACTTCTCATTGATGTTCCTCAGTCTCTTGCACACTCAGAAGCTGTCCACAGCCTTTTCCATACTTGTTGCACAAGATCCTTCACACCTCACTATCTTCTTTGCCTCCATCTCTCATAAGTTTCATTGTGTATCTCTTCAAGTTAGCACTCCCCCTCAAGCTTGACTCTAGTGATCCTAAGTCAAGCTTGGAACCTTGAAGTCACTCCTCATTAAAAACCATATGAGAGAAAACCCTCCTTAGGGATAAAACCCTCATAAGGAAAAGAGTAAGCTCCTTCAAGGCCTAGGGATTGGCGAGTGAGTTCTTTGTGTCTCAACCAGTGTGGTGGACACAAAGAACTCTGGATCATGGCCCTCACTGTGGTGCAAGTCTGGACCGACTCTCATTGCACACCACTACCTCTTCTTGAGCTCATCTAGCTCATCTCATACTGATCTTGGTCTCTCCCCCTTTCACCCAAATTCTTGTTGGGTTAAGTGCTCGGATTACCAAGATACAAACTCCATTGAGTATCATCTTCTTTCTCTGCCTTGGTTGCTTCTTCTTCTTGAATAACCACCAAGGACTCCATCTTCACAGATCATTGAAGCTTCTCAATACTCCCCCTCAAGCTTGACCATGTGGAACAAGTCAAGCTTGGAAGGATTGCTTCATGATCTTGATCAACACACCACTGCCCACTCCTTTCTGATCTCGCCACCTTGAATGGAATGCTGGAAGATACCTCAGCTAACTCTTCAACCACCTCACTTCAGAAGCCGCATTGTAGAGTCACCTTCTTCTTCACACAGCCAAGAGTGCTCTGACCACTCTCTTCTCTAGACTCGCCAATGTCTAAACCCGGATGGCTCCATCTTCTATTCCTGGTGCAATGGTGAGGAGGAATCAGGTCTTGAACTTAGATCATCAGGTAGCTCACTCAAGTCCCCACCTCAAGCTTGAATTGAGTCTAGGTTCAAGCTTGAAAGTGAGCCTGAATGAGCATCCAAACCAGGAGCACACCACCCCAACAGCTGCACTTAAATCACTGGTCCACCTCCATGTCTTCAGCTTCAAGTACCCTTCAGGTCACCGGCCTCCTCAAGCTTCAGTGATGACCTTCTCCTTCTTGTGTGTCTTGAACCAGGAGCTCAACAACCTCCATGGTCTGCGCTTCTTAAAACCGGCTACTACACCAAGAACCTTCCCATTGCTCCACACAATGGACCAAGCCTTCCTCTAGTTCTGGATTGGTGTTGAACAAGAGACACTCCATGTGAACCTGAAACAACACTCAAACTCCAAACGAGATAAGGCACCTTTGCATTGGGATCAAACCTTGACTAATCATCAAGTTTGATCACCAATGTCACAAGCTTTGCACTTAGACAGCATCTCATTATCATTGAGATCCATCTAATTCAAGCTTACCACTCTCTAAATGCTATCACAAAGCACTTAGGCAACCATTCCCTGCCTTAAACGACCCTTAGACATCAGTCTAGGTGTCTCAACCTTAAGGCAGCCACAATGACAAGAGTATGCAACAGCCTTAACCCATTTACTTCATGAATGCAAAACGGATTAGATACAACTATCTATCATCCTAGCAAGACATTCATAAGAACAGAGACTAAGCATCAATGCCATTTCCAAATACCAGACCCAAATGCATTACTTTAAATCAGTTTCTATTCATGTATGCAAGCAGATTCAGAACATGCTATCTAATATCATGTCAAGCAACATTTAGAACTGGAGTAAGCACTTTAAACACTCAACCATTCAAAACGAGTCATCTAAACATCCTGGGATAGATTCTAAACTTCATATCTAGCAATCTTAAACACATCCTCAGGTCTCAAACACATCACACAACACATTCAGTTCATAAAGGATCAAGCTTTATAACAAGGGACAATAGGTTCTTACAAACAAGGAACTAGTGTTAGTTCCTTGAACACCTTTGATTCATGGCAAGATCAGGGGCTATTGGTTGCGCCTCCAACACCTCCTTCCTCCATGGACCTTCCCTTGGACTCTCCATGCCTAAAGTCCCCACCTTTCTTCATACTTTGGTCGCCACCACCAGTAACAAGGTGAAAGCTTTCACCTTTCTTCCTGGTCTTTGAATAAGAACACGCCTTGGACTTGATTTGATGAAGAGGGTAGCTAATCCACTCCATAACTCCTGGATCCGAGGCTCTCCTTTCTTCTGGACGGTATGAGAAAGCGTGGGACTTCAAGAACAGCTTCTGGGTTTATGGATGAACACCTTCTTGCAGAGGATGAACCGGCTGGAAAGGAAGCTCCTTTCTGGGTTTTGATGGCAGGAGAGAAAGCTTTGATCTTTGCGGAAGCTAGACACCAAGTTCTGATGAACCTGGCTCTGATACCATGTTAGATTTTCACCAGATTATGTGGATCTGGGTTTGTGTGTGATGAACAAGCCTTTAAGGCAGTGATGAACACGAAATGATGATGAGAAAGGGTTCTGGTTTACTTGTGTGAACTTGAATCAGAATCAGAGATTATGAGAGACTAAGAGAGATTAAAAGACTAAGAAAGGGGAAGACTTAAGAGGGATTCGAATCAAGAACACAGCAAGCTTTATTTCTGAAGTGGAGAGGGGTTTTCCCCCTTACTCCCTTAATGTTTACACTTGACAGAGATACAATATATATAGAGAAATGGAGAGGCTACACGGATCAAAAACCCTAAGGAATAAGCATGTGAAGTCAAGGTAACCAGGCTGGTTTATTTGAATCTTGTGGCTCAGAAGCTCCACACGTTTGGACAGGCTGGAAAGGCATCTTCCTTTGGTCGCCTAAACCCTTCCTTTACACCCAAGATTGATCTTCACTTCAAACCCTAACCCTTCCTTGCTTCACAAGTCTTGAAGCTTCCTTGGCAAACACGTCTTGGTCATTTTAGGGTCACTTGATGTGCCCTAACCTTCCCAAGCCTTAAACTCATCTTCAAAGATCAAATGGTCGAGTTTAAATGTTTGTGGGTCGAGTCTGGTCCGTACGTATCCGTACGGCCTGTACGGCCATCCGTACAACTCACCCAAACATTGCCCATTTGATCCATACTCTTCACCAAAGCTTCCCAAGGTCTTCCTTAGACTTCTCATTGATGTTCCTCAGTCTCTTGCACACTCAGAAGCTGTCCACAGCCTTTTCCATACTTGTTGCACAAGATCCTTCACACCTCACTATCTTCTTTGCCTCCATCTCTCATAAGTTTCATTGTGTATCTCTTCAAGTTAGCAATCAGGACTGAAAATAACTTTGCACTTAAGATCATTAGTTGCTCTTTTAACAGATAACAAATTAGAGGTGAAAGTTGGCATGTAAAATGCTTGGGACTCCTTATCAAACAATTTAAGATTCCCTATCCCTTCAATAGGTATTCTATCAGCATTTGCAATCACTACACTACCTAGAGCTGGTTTGATATCACTAATGAGCTTAACATCCTTAATCATATGGTGAGATGCTCCTGAGTCAATTATCAATGGCCTAGTAGTTTGATTTGCATTGTGAATAGAGGTGAGAGAATTAATACAATTGTTACCAGAGTTTGTATTGAGTGCCTTTATAAGGGCCTCAATGTCTGACTTGCGGATGAAGGCATCATCATTTGAGAGTTGAGAAGTGGCATGAGAGGTTGACCCAATTGCGTGTGTTGTTGAGACCATGGCTCTCCCATCTTCTCCCATGCGTATAGGGAAAGTGCTCAGCTCATTTGCTCTTGCTTCATGTGCCCTTGCCTGGTTGAACTTGGGTGGTCTGAGATGAGGATGAAGAATCCAGCAGTTGTTCTTGGAATGACCTAGCCTCTTGCAATGTTCACAAGTCATTCGCTTGTCAGCTCCACCCCCTGGTTTGTAGAAGACCTTGTTGGCTGAGATACCCTCTATCTTTTCAGCCTTACTAGCCATGGACAGCTCTCCTTTCCCACCAAACAACCCATCAGATCCTTGCTCCTTTTGTAGTTGAGCACACACATCATCCAGACTTGGAAGATCCTTAGCTCTCAGTATGTGTTTAATGACATCATTGAACGAGGAGTTAAGGGTGAGTAGCAACCCAAATACCTTGTCTTCCTCACGCCTTGCATTGAGAACACTAGGATCCGTGGTGCTTGGCCTTAGCATCTCCAGCTCAGCCCACAAAGATCTAAACTTCCCAAAGTGCTTGGTAAAGTCCATATCCTCCTGGTGCAAGTTGTTGATTGCCTCCTTCACTTCAAAGACTCTGCTGAGGTTTGAAGTGTTTCCGTAAACCTTTTTGAAGGTGTCCCACAATTCCTTTGCTGTTTCACAGTAGGAGTAGGCTTCCATAATGGGACCATCTAGAGAACTTTGCAAGGCAGACAACACCATGAAATCCTCTTGAGTCCATTTGCCTTCATCTGTCACTACAACTTCTCTGCCATCTTCTCCTTGTGTGATTTGTCTTGGGGCTTCTCCTGAAGTGATATGCTCCCATAGACCTCTTCCACCAAGGGCAGTTTTGGTCAATCTCGACCATAGTAGGTAGTTTAAACCCTTCAAAGTGACTGGAATGACCATTTGCTTATGTTGCTCCATTTTGACTTGCTATTGTCCAGTAATAGAGTGAACTGAGTAGAGATTTTTGAAATTTTGGAACACTGGACAAAGAGAAACAAGTAGAAGCAAGCTAACTTCTATTTAAACCGTGAAGATGTAAAGAGATATGAAGAGAAATGAAGTGAAATGGTCAAGAACAACCCAGAAACTTGCAAGAACAGTCCTAATATCCACTGGACAAAAGGATGTTCTTCAAGATAAACAGAAAGTAATGGGATAGAACTGAAGTATAGAGTGAATAGAGAGTGTTTGCGGAAGAAATTGAGTGGTTTAGGAGCTTTAAGCTCTGATACCATGTAAGAAAATGAAGAACAATGTGAAGAACAAGAGAGAGAGAGAAGAAACTCAAGAGAGAGAAGAGAGAGAGAGAGAGAGATTCGAAAATAAGAGTAAAGAAGGATTGTTTTCCTTGCTTGATTCAGTTTCCAGAGATACAATATTTAAAGACAAAACAAGTAGGATGCAGACAAGAAGAATAAGAGTATAATAAGGGTTCTTGGTTGAGATAGTGGAGCCTGAAAGTGACAGGACCTAAACAGCTCCTCCTCCCCTAAGTAGAACATGTGATCTGATCTATTTTTGAATTCCACTTGCTTCCAAAAGTCTCCAACGTCTCTCTTGACCAACTGACACTCTTCTTGTCGAGTTTAAACCACTTCCTTGCCTTCCAACCCAAGTTAGGTAACTTACTTGCTTGGAAGCCAAGTTTTGTACGGAATGACTTGTGCTCCAAGTCTGTACGGACCAAACCATTCCAACTCGCCCAAATGCATCTCTTCTCTTTGTCTCCATCTTTTATTCATGTCTTCATGTCAATAATTCCATGGACGCATCAGGCCATTCAAATACAAGGAGTGTATAGAGAATGGGTCATGCAATGGAGAGAAAGTATCTTGTGAGGATCTCTCTATGGTGATTCAAACACCCTAGTTCCTATTAAGGAAGAGAGTAAACTCACAAGAAGAAGGGCATCACAAAGTCAAGAGGAATGGTGGTCATAAGGCTATGGATGGTTTGGATCGTTCAAAAGCTTAGCTCCTCCCATAGTCTCGGAGTTAAGCTTGAGGGGGAGTCTAAATGTACATGATCCATGGTCCAATATCAAGCCGTGCAAGGACTTCAACAAAGGATCATCTAACCGGGTTTAGGCAGTGGCATGTCTATGCAAAGAGACTGTTCAGAGCAGTCTTGGTTGTGTGTCCATGAAAGCTCAGTTTCAAGGCGGCCTCTGTGGTGAGGTGATTGAAAATTGAATCTGAAGGTTCCACACAACCTCCCATCAGAGTTAGTGTTGCCATGAAGAGGTTGCATCTGGCCGAGTGTGAGGGATTCAAGTGACAAGGCAGTCACTCCTCATCTAACCAAAAGGGAAGTAACTTGAACTTAGTCTAGTACAAGTCATTCATCATTTCTTAAACTCGAAATGGTTCTTAAAATGCTTGAATAGATTGGTTATGATTGTTAAATGAGCCGTTCTAGTGCTATTGCCTTAGTAGAAACCATCATTGATATCTTGCTTCATTTAGAAGAATGTCTAAGTTGCTAGAATCTCTGGTTTGGTTTCATTCTTTTGAGGTGTGCCTAAGTTTCTTTTTCTTGTGGATATACTTGATAAGTACTGATGCACCTTTGGGATAATGTATCAGGTACCATTACCAGTGCTTGAACCTCACTGAAGATGATTATGTGTAAAGTTAGGGCGAGGCCATACAGATTTGGTACGGACGGATGTACTCGGACCGTACGGATCTGTACGGACCAAGTCGACCCGAAAACTTTACATTCGACCAAATGAGGTTGTTTTGGGTCTATGAAGAGGTCAAGCCGAGTTCTATGAGGGTGCAAGCCTTTGTGTTGTTGGGTGCACGAATTTAGGCCACAATCCAGAGTCCTTTGTGTCCAACCACACTGGTTCTAAGGCACAAAGGCTCAATGGCCAATCCCTAGGCCTTGAAGGAGCTTACTCTTTTCCTTATGAGGGTTTTATCCCTAAGGAGGGTTTTCGCTCATAAGGTTTTTAATGAGGAGTGACTTCAGAGTTCCATGCTTGACTCAGGATCTATAGAGTCAAGCTTGAGGGGAGTGTTAAACCTGAAGAGAGAAATGGACCACTAAAGTCCATGTGCAAAGTTAGGGCCAAAACCCATTAGAAGTTTGATCAAGGACTAAAGAGGGTCCATGAGTTTATGCTGAGCAAGAACAAGGTTCAAGAAGGGCTTATGATCAAGAAGGAAGTGTTTGGGAAGATTTGGGAGCCATTGGGCGAAAGTGGAAAAATAGGGTCGACTGTACGGACAGTCGTACGGCTTGTACGGCCTTGTACGGACTGTACGGACATGGTCGACCCAAAACACTTCCTGGTTCAACTTTTGGGTGAGTTTGGGCAATGTGCAAAATCCGGGTCAAGGTGTACGGACGGGTTGATGTGATCATGGACCAGCCAACTAATGGAGATGGTGAGCTGATGGACAAACCAATTGATGAAGATGCATTGTCTATTCCAGAAGGGCCTATGACTCGTTCCAGATCAAAGAAGCTCAAGAAAGCTATTGGAGGATTACTTAAGATGTCACTCATACAAGAAGATTGTCTTGGCCGAAGCTTGATCAACCAAGACACCCTCACCACCATTCAAGCTACCCCTTTATCAAGCTGATCATCAACTAGGCAAGCAACCTAAGTGTGCTCTTTTTCCCTACCTTTGGTTTTGTCCCAATGGGTTTTCTAAAGTTAGGTTTTTAACGAGGCCTTAGTTTGCTTCACAAATTACCTAGTTGATGTATCTTAGGATATGCATGATATGTATGCATATTAGGACCGACCACATTTCTATCTTAGTTTAAGTTTAGACTATGGTTTTTATTTCATTATGATTCTCGAAACCTAAAGGAGCCTGTTCCTTGGTTTCTATTTAAACTCGTGTAAACCTCATTCTAAGGCACACAGTCTTTTAACATAAACCTTTTGTATTCTCTCTTTCTGTCTGATCTTTGTCGAGTGCAAGAGCTTGCTGGTGAGTCATATCCGGCGACTAAGGGTTCTAGTTTGGTGTGTCATATCCGATCTAATGCCTAGGAGTATCAAGGAGACCTTCCACACCTCTTTGTGTCACCAATCGATCCACAAGCCGTGGTAAACTTGAGTCTTTTGATTCGTTTACGCAAGGATCTATCCCAAACAATCCAGAGAAGCATCCTAGGAACGTGTTAAGTGGTATCAGAGCATCTCTGGAAGGGGATTTCTCATTATCCTTTCTGTTTTCGATCCGATCTTTTCATATTCTTAAGTTTTTGATCGATTTGTGTTTTGTGTTGATTATAACGAGTGATCTGATCTTGTTCTTGTGTTTATCGATTGATCTATTCATTCTTGTGAGTTCTATTGATAAATCTGATCATTTGATTGATAAAACTGAGAAATCTAAAAGTGTGTTCATCGATTCAATCTGTGATCGATTCATCTACTCTATTGTTGTGATTGATCATTGTTCTCTGATCTAAAAATCGATTGATCTATTCTTATACTGGTTCTAAATCGATTGATCTTTGTTTATTTCGTGGAAAGTTGATTGATTTACAAGTCTAGATCACGGATTTTTTGAACGCTATCATAGTTCTGCTTCTAGAGAAAGCAGGAGAAGGCAGAGGCGTGATCATGATGGTAGGAGACACCAAAGGGATGAGTTTTCTGAACTAAAACTGAAGATACCTCCTTTCCATGGCAAGGCTGATCCGGATGCCTATTTGGAATGGGAAAAGAAGATAGACTTGGTCTTTGATTGTAAGCAGTACACTCAAGCTGAAAAGATACAACTAGCAGCCACTGAGTTCTATGATTATGCTTTGAGCTGGTGGGATCAGTTGGTAACCACTAGGAGACGAAACCAGGAGAATCCAGTTGAATCATGGCATGAGATGAAATCAATTATGCGCAAACGGTTTGTCCCAAGTCATTATCACCGTGATCTACATCAGAAACTAAGGAAGCTCACTCAAGGATCAAGGACCGTAGAAGAATACTTTCAAGAGATGGAGCTACTGATGTTGAGAGCAAACATATCTGAAGATAGAGAAGCCACTATGTCTCGGTTTCTAGGAGGACTCAACCAAGAGATCCAAGACAATGTGGAGATGCAACACTATGTTGAGCTAAAAGAGATGTTGCACAAAGCTATACTTGTGGAACAACAACTCAAGAGGAAGGGACACTCTCGTTCCAACTATGGAGCCTCAAGGTATCTAACACCTAAAGAGGAGAAACCAGCCTACACTAAGGAAAATAAACCATATCCTAAAGAAGAAACAAAACCAAGTGCCATCTTTGGGAAAGATAAAGGAAAGGCCGAAGCTACCAGTTCAAGAGCTAGGGATGTCAAGTGCTTCAAGTGCCAAGGAAGAGGGCACTATGCCAATGAGTGCACCAACAAACGCATCATGATCTTACTGGAGAATGGAGAGTATGAGTCTGAAGACTACAGATCCGAGTATGATCATGATGAGTCTGAGGAAGAATATGAAGAAGAACCAGTGAGAGGAAGATTGTTGGTGGCTAGAAGACTCTTGAACCTACAAACCAAGACTGAGGAACTTGAGCAACGTGAAAACCTTTTCTATACGAGGTGTTTGGTGCAAGGAAAGGTTTGTAGTCTCATTGTGGATGGTGGAAGCTGTGTTAATGTTGCTAGTGAAACAATGGTAAATAAGTTGGGACTGAAAGTTCAAAGGCATCCAAAACCATACCGTCTAAAATAGCTCAATGAGGAAGGTGAGATGAAGGTGTCCAGTCAAGTGATGGTGCCTCTAGCCATTGGTAGATATGAGGATGAAGTCCTGTGTGATGTGTTACCAATGGAAGCAAGTCACATCCTCCTTGGAAGGCCTTGGCAATCAGATAGGCGTGTGGTACATGATGGCTATACCAACAAGCATTCCTTTGAGTTCAAAGGAAGGAAAACTACCTTGGTACCTCTCACTCCTAAGGAGGTTCAACAAGATCAACTCCAGCTCGAAAAGAAGAAAGAAATCGACCTCAAACCAGACCAAAGCAAGCAGCATAGCTTCTATGCCAAACAGGGAGAAATCAAAAGAACTTTATACTCTCAAACTCCTGTTCTATTGCTTGTCTTTAAAGAATCTCTACTAACCATCACGGATCTCCCACCGGCATACCCGAGTGAACTTGTCTCTCTTTTATAGGAATATGATGATGTCTTTCCTGAAGACAGTCCCATAGGTCTTCCACCAGTAAGAGGGATTGAGCACCAAATTGATTTTGTTCCTGGATCAACACTTCCAAACCGTCCAACCTACAGAACTAATCCAGTTGAGACTAAGGAATTGCAAAGGCAAGTAGAGGAACTAATGGAGAATGGCCACATCCGAGAAAGCTTAAGCCCATGTGCAGTTCCAGTTCTCCTTGTGCCTAAGAAAGATGGTAGCTGGCGCATGTGTGTTGATTGTAGAGCAATCAACAACATAACAATGAAGTATCGCCACCCTATTCCAAGACTAGATGACATGTTAGATGAATTACACTGCTCTTGCAATTTCTCTAAGATAGATTTGAAGAGTGGATACCATCAAATTAGGATGAAAGAGGGTGATGAATGGAAAACTGCATTCAAAACTAAACATGGTCTATACGAGTGGTTAGTCATGCCATTCGGGCTTACAAATGCACCTAGTACATTCATGAGATTGATGAACCATGTCCTTAGGTCTTTCATAGGTCATTTTGTTGTGGTTTACTTTGATGATATCCTGGTTTATAGCAAAAGCTTTGAGGAACATTTAGGCCATCTTAGGGCTGTTCTTGATGTTTTGAAACATGAGAAACTTTATGCTAACCTTAAGAAGTGTACCTTCTGCATGGATAATTTGCTTTTTCTAGGATTTGTGGTAAGTGCAGATGGGGTTAAAGTGGAAGAGGAGAAGATTAAGGCCATCAAAGACTGGCCAAGTCCAACCACAGTAGGAGAAGTAAGGAGCTTCCATGGACTTGCCGGCTTCTATAGACGCTTTGTGAAGGATTTTAGCACCATAGCAGCGCCTCTGACTGAAGTTGTCAAGAACGATGTTGGATTCAAATGGGGAGAAGCACAAGAAACTACCTTCCAAACACTTAAAGAGAAGCTTACTCAATCTCCTCTCCTTATACTTCCTGATTTCTCTAAAACATTTGAAATTGAATGTGATGCCTCAAGGATTGGTATTGGTGTTGTATTGATGCAGGATAGGAAGCCTGTAGCATACTTTAGTGAAAAACTTGGAGGCGCAACCCTCAATTATGCTACATATGACAAGGAGTTGTATACATTAGTCAGAGCTTTACAAACATGACAACATTACCTCTGGCCCAAAGAGTTTGTGATCCACACATATCATGAATCCCTCAAGTATCTAAAAGGACAAAGCAAGCTCAGCAAGAGACACAAAAGGTGGGTGGAGTTCATTTAGACTTTTCCCTATGTCATCAAGTATAAACAAGGTAAAGAAAACATAGTTACTGATGCACTATCAGGAAGGTATGTACTCTTGAACACTCTTGATGCCAAGCTCTTAGGATTTGAGCAACTCAAAGGTAAGTATGAAACTGATAAGGATTTTGGGGATGCATACAAGTCTTGTGAAAAATTTGCTGCTGGGCTTTACTTTAGACAGGATGGGTTCTTATTCTATGACAATCGTTTGTGTGTGCCTAACTGCTCTTTGAGAGATTTGTTTGTCAGGGAATCTCATGGAGGAAGCCTCATGGGGCATTTTGGAATTGCCAAGACCCTTAAGGTTTTGCAGGATCATTTCTTTTGGCCACACATGAAGAGAGATGTTGAACGAATCTGTGGAAGGTGTGCAACGTGCAAACAAGCTAAATCCAAGGTCCAATCTCATGGTTTGTACAATCCATTACCTATCCCTTATCATCCATGGAATGATATCTCTATGGACTTCATTGTAGGATTGCCTAGAACTAGAACTAGAACCGACATCCCACTTCTTGTCCAGACTTGCAACGGTCTCCTAACATTCAAATTCAGTCTAGGCGAGTTTAAATTTGCTTCTCCTTGTCTCCCAAGTTTATCTAGGTTAAATTGGTTCCTTGAGAGCAAGACTGTACGGACAGACTTGTGTCCCAAGTCTCTTTAGACCAAGAACTCCTTCAACCATCTGAATTCATTTTTCTTGTTGTCTTCTTTATTTCCAGCATATTTCTTCTTCATGTCAACACCTTGCATGCCAAGTTAGGTAAAGGTTGTACGGACAACCTTGCTCAACAATTTACACCTATTTGCTTCATTCTTCTTCTGATTGCATTGCCATTCATCTCTTCATGCCTTCATGTCAATACTCCCCCTCAAGCTTGACCATGGGAACCGGTCAAGCTTGGAATCCATGAAGCATTCCCTCATTAAAACCTTAACTTGGAAAAAACCACTTGGGATAAAACCCAAGCCAAGGAAAAAGAGTAGAACACTTCATGGGAAGGGGACTAGTGGCGAGTGAGGTCTATGAGTCCAAGCTTAGGATGAATGAACTCACAAACCTTGCTGCTGGCTGCCTTGGTGAATATGTCAGCCAGTTCCTCTTCACTTCTAGTGTAACAAGGAAGTATCACTTGCTGCTCCACTGCTTGCCTCACCTTGTGACAATCAACCTCTATATGTTTGGTCCTCTCATGGAACACTGAGTTGGATGCAATGTGTATAGCCGCCTGGTTTTCACAATGCATTGTCATGTGTGAGGTGATCTCTATGTTAATATGAGAAGCCAAAGTCCATCTTCTTATGCAAGGGAAGTACCTAAAACTATACTTATTCTTGTTTGAATAGGTTTGCCCCTTGAGAATTGATCCAAGTGTGTGTGTGCATTGTTTGAATCAGGTACTTGGAGCTCATGAGAAGAGTCTGGTTTGGATCAAACCCTTTGAAGATGGCAGGATGTCAGAAGAAAGGGGGAGACAAAGAACCAGCTACATGGAGAGTTCCAAGCAGTTTTGAGTGTGAAGAGAGGAAGGCATTAGTGCCTGCTTGCCACTGAAGTAAGGCCATGATGCAGGTTTTATGAGTCCCTAAACTTGATCATAAGACTCATAAACCCACTGGCCAATCCCTAGGCTGAGAGTAGTTGCACTCTTTTTCCCTAAGTGATAGTTTTATCCCATGAGGTTTTCCACACTTAGGTTTTTAATGAGGCAAATACTCTCAGTTCCAAGCTTGCCCAAGGATCTCCTATGGTCAAGCTTGAGGGGGAGTGTTGAAATGAAGAAGAGAATAACCAGAGGAAAGGAGTTATTTCATGATCAATGGAGAGTTCATCTAGAGAAGCCAATTTAGTTCTGTCCGTGCAGACTTGCTCCACAAGCTACCATCTTGACCTAACTTACCTTGCAAGGCAAGAAAGGAGTTTGGGAGACTGAATATGGACGTTGGGAACCTCTGATAAGTCAAGGAACCTGTTTACATTTGAATAAGAGAGGCTGGTTTGAATTAGACAAGAAGAAGTCACATGGGTTGCTTTGGAGAAGCAACTGGACCTGTCACTTTCACTCAAGCAGGCTGTGCCAACCTCTCTCCTGTCCCTTTCTCCTCATCTGGTCGTGCCTCCCCTTGTCCGTATCCTCCTGGCCTCTTCCATTTCTCCATTATATTAGTTGTTTAGTCTTTTCTGATTTAGTAATTGTTTATTGCAAGTTATTGTCTATTTAAAGACCTTGACCCTCTCTTGTAACACTTACCAGAATCAATACAAGTTTCTCTCTCTAAATTCGTGTGTCTCTCTCTCTTTCTTGTGTCTAAACAATATTCACAATGTAAGGAGTTAAGCATTATGGTTTAGAGGCTGCCTTAACTCTATCTCTCTTAAGGCAGCCTAATACTTGTAAAACTCACTCTAAACTCTTCTTTATCTACTTCTTAAACTCTAGATTACTGATTCTAAATCCTCTTCATCTTAGGTACACAAACTCAAAGTGTTGTGTTACTTCAGAAGGATAGATTCAAACTAGAGATTCTTTGCCACACATAACCAGTTTGCTGTCTAGGATCTTGGTTATAGTGTAGGCTGTTTAAGAGGATTCAACCACCAGTTGGTTGTCTCTGATCTTGAATGGTGAGTTCCTGTTGTATGGTTGAAGAGGATTCAGTTACAAGTTAACTGAATACTATCTTGACATGAGACAAACACTCATGAATTTCAACACTCTATACTCAGGTCCTTTAGCAATCCCTTGATCCATATAAGCTCACTTGTTAATTTCCTCATGGATCTGTACTCTGCCTCAGCACTTGAGCATGATACCACCTTCTGCTTCTTGCTCTTCCATGTAACCAAATTTCCTCCAATGAAGGTGCAATAACCAGTTGTTGATTTCCTATCAACTCTGTCTCCAGCCCAATCAGCATCACAATATCCTACTACTTCAGTGCTTCCATTACAAGCCATCCACACACCTTGGCCAGGAGCTTCTCTCAAGTATCTTAGGATCCTCTCTACCATATTCCAGTGATGAACTTTAGGGCCTTGCATATGCTGACTGACTTGGTTCACAGCAAAACAGATATCTGGGCGAGTGATGGTCAGATATATAAGCTTCCCAACCATTCTCCTGTACTTCTTGACATCTTCATAACAAGTATCTTCAAACTCCCCCTCTCGCAGTACCTTGTACCCTTCTTCCAATGGAGTTTTGGCCTGTCTTGCTCCAAGGTTTCCTGCCTCATTTAAAAGATCAAGTGTGTACTTCCTTTGGGATAGTTGGAATGAAGAATAAAAATGCTGGAGTTGATGAAAGACCAAGCAAATCAGGAGCAAGCAAATCAAGCATCTCGAAGAAGCAGATTTGAATCTGTCTGTAGAGTCTTGCTACACAAGCAACTCATCTTGCCCTAACTTACCTTACAAGGCAAGAAAGGAGTTGGGGAGACTTAATGTGGACGTTGGGAGCCTCCAGAAATAAAGGGAATCACGTTTGAATGGAAGTACTTAGTTCTGGTTTGATTTGGACCAGTAGAAGTCACATGGGTGCTTTGGAGAAGCAGCTGGACCTGTCACTATCACACCAAGCTGAATGTGCCTTCTTCCTCCAGTCACTTTCTCTTCCTCTGGACGTGCCAGACTGTCCATGCCACAGCCTGCTCCACACCAGTCTGTCCCAACCAGCTCCACACCAGTCTGTCCCAACCAGCTCTGAACTTCATTTCATAATAGTATTTAATTGCACTGTTTTATTGTTAGTTTAATGTTGTTGTTTTGTCTAGTAACTTGGCTATAAAGCCTCCTACATGTGCCCACGAAATTCCTAAGGAGATTTGAGCCTCCTCCTTCATCATTCTCTCTGGTTCATACACTCATATTCTCTCTAACTCTATACATTCTTATACTCAGAAACTCTGTTAAACTCTCCATAGTCTCTCATACTCTCTGAAGTGAGTGTTAAGTCTCTCCTTCACCAGATCTCCTATTCTCTGGTTCTCTACTCTCTCAAGTCTCTTACTCTCAGCTCACACGAGCTCACCCTCAACCACACTCACAAACACTCTCAATCTCACTAAAATCTTTCATTCTCTCATTCAAGGCAATTCTGCCTCATACTATTGTCTCTCATCCATTCTCTTGTTTCCACTCAACTGTTGACA
>CAJHQP010005874.1:0-42479 GCA_905132765.1 Moricandia arvensis
GGCGAAGAATTCACTATAAGGTTGCTCCAAGATGAAGGCAAAGGGAAAGAATATGATCTCCCAAGTACAAGTGAGGGGGCTAGCCCAATCGTATGGGATATGTCATCGACAATAGGAGAATGTGATATCAAACCAGTTATATTCCAAATTTACTATACCAAAAAATAAAGTCAGAAATAATAAAATTAGTTAACCAATAAAGACTTATAAAAATACAAACTAAAAAAACACTCACTTAATAGTAAATGGATAATTTGAAAATACTATATTTATATTTTGAAATTTGAAAATACTGCTTAGTTTACTCTTTGAAAACTACACTAATTTGTATGTGAAAAGTCATTTTATCCTGTTTGTTTTCAAACTAAAAAAAACTAATTTAAATTTTGGTTACTTAATTTTTGAGATAAACATATATTTAAGGTAGACACATGTTAATCATTTAACAGAAAATAGATAATTTTCCCAATGTTGTAAAGTCCATCTTTAGAAGAAAAAAAAACGAAATCTAAATAAACTGGAAATTTACGCACCTTGCAAGCATAATTATATCCCTCAGTCATCCATGTGATCTATCTAGCTTTTTGTCTTAACTCAATATCTAACAATTTAATTTTGTTATACTACAATTTAGATTATGGAGAGTCTCTGTTTTGAGTTTTTTTTCTACAATGCACTTTTATTGTTTTTCTTTGGTAGCTTATTATCCTTGATTATTTTTATTTGATTAGTTTAAATCTTAAGAGTTGACGGAATCTAAAACTAATGTTTGATTTTGTTAACCACAAAATGATGGTTTGGTAGTAGGTGGATTTTGGAGAGTTGATCAAATCGGATTCAAAAACACTATAATATACTTCATTTAAAATTTTAGAGAGAAAATCCTCTTGTGGACTATACTTCCATTTTAAAAATTGTCATAAAACTTTCTATAAATTTGAGATATTCAAGATTAATAAAAATGCTCAGATTTTGTTTACTAACAGAAAGTATCTAGAAAAAAAAGTAGAGTAAATAGCATATATGAAAATTTTGAAAAGACAGAAAAGATCTACAGAAATAGAGATGCTTCATGTTTTATTTTTTATAAGATATCTATTAGTAAGATATTGTGTATATATTAATAGTATTTTAAAAATAAAAATGTGTAAAATTTAATTTTATTAGATTTTATTTTTAACTATTTAAATAATTATATGAATGTATATTATAAAAACTTCAAATATTCATTTTGATTAGTTTTTTAATTTACATATATAAAATTGTAGTTTTCAAAAAATTTAGATAAATATATATTTTCAAATAAAATCTCATATAATTTTTAATAATATAGAAATTTAAAATATATAAACTGCGCGTAGCGCGGTGAAAGATCTAGTACTTCCAAAAAGTTGGATATCTAATCCACGCCCACCCCTATATTTCACCTCTGCATGGCGACTACATCAAAGGAAACAAATCTATTTGCAAGAGCAACAAATTTTTTAAAGATTTACATATGTATTAACTTTTTGGAATGTGTATTTGACTATTGACTATACTTTTTTGCTTTCTATTAAAGATTAATGGGACGATAAGTATCTGAACCTCTTCTCCAAATAACTATGATAATTTTATGAAAGTATAGTCAAATTTCTTTCTTTTTGCTAATTCACTATATCAAGACCATAAAACCAATAGTATAAATATTATAGGAAACACTTAAGCATAATCAAGCGATTCTTTAGTTCCGAAATGAAGCTTCTGTTGCTGCTGCTTGCCTTTTGCTGCCTTTCTCTATCAAGTTGTTCCCCTTCCTATCCTCTCATTTTCATATATTATTATTGTTGTTATGTTAAATTGAATCTCCTATAAGGTTTCTCTATCAATGTATATATATATATATTATGCTTGTACATGGTAAAATCTTTTGAATATCTTATTACTAGCGAGAACTAATTAATATAACGTAATTTTTTATGAAAACATTTTGCAGGGTGTGAAGAAAAGTACGTACCTTATGATTACTCAGCAACGATAGAGGTAAGCAATTCTGTCTTCTTTTCAGACGTGTTCATTATAAAGTTCTGTTTCTGATTATCTTTTTTTTGTCCTGGTGCAGTGTCTTGGGAACCCTAATAAGCCACAGTACAATGGAGGGATCATCGTGAACCCTGACCTACAAAATGGTTCACAGGGCTGGTCACAACTCGGAAATGCCAAAGTCGATTTCACAAAATCTGGAGGCAATAAGTTTGTTATTGTACGAAGGAGGAACCAATCTCATGATAGCGTCTCACAAAAGGTTTATTTGGAAAAGGGACTTCTCTACACTTTCTCTGGTAGATATAATTTTCGAATTTGTGTTACTTGGCTCACACTCTTTAGAAAACCATTGTGCCAACTATCGTCTGATGTGTTCTATGATACTTGTAGCTTGGTTACAAGTAAGCCAAGGGAAATCTCCTGTGAGAGCCGTTTTCAAAAAGAATGGTGAACATAAGCATGCCGGTTCAGTTATTGCTGAATCCAAATGCTGGTCCATGCTCAAAGGTGGTCTCACTGTTGATGAATCTGGTCCTGCCGATCTCTACTTTGAGGTATCTTCATATACATTGTTTGTCTAAGAAAATCAATACTTTTAATATATACTAGGCGGTTGACGACGGATTCTAGGATACAAATAAATTTAAAATTTAATATAATATAATTTTTGTTATGTTTTTGACACATTATAATTTTTGTGAATGTGAACTTTATCTGTTATATATTTTCCAAATACATAAAGTCATATTTAGTTTATTTTGGTTATTTTATAACTTTAAAAAAAATATAAAATATGATTTTATAGCATTTTATTAGATTTTTATCGACAACTATAGTAAAAATAATTAATGTATGCTCTAATGTCATTTCTGAATAATTATCTGAATGTCATTCAATTAATATTACATTATGTTTATATATCGATTAATCTTTTCTAAAAATAATATATACACGATAGCAAAATTATTATTTTCTAAATCTATATTATTATTTGCGAAGTGATTTTTCGCAACGCAGCTCTCACGTTAAAAGTTAGAGCGGTTAATATCGTTTATGCCCTTAATGAATAACATATATAAATTATTTAAATATAAAAATGAATTTAATTTATTTTTATCAGATAAATGATTAAAATTAATAATAATAAGAATTATCCAAAATCTAAAATTTATTTAAAATAAAAAAATAATTCTGATATATATATATATATATATATATATATTGTGTTGTTATCCAAAAAAATCTCTTTTAGTAAAAAGATAAAACTAAAAAACAGAAAACACATAACTAAATATTAATCAAATAAAATTATTAATTTTATATGGTTGAGTGAATTCTAAGATTGATTTATTAATAACTAATATAGTATACATAAAAAAAATTACATTAAAAATTAAATAAAAAATATAAATAATAATTTATTTTTATAGTTATTAAATTAGTAATATATATAGATAAGTAATTTTATTAAAAAAAACTATGCCCGCCTGTGCGGGCAACCCACCTAGTAATGATATGTACATGATAATAATGGCTGAAATCACAAAATAGTTTCATCGGCCAATATGGCTTAAAATAATTCACCATGTGGATTAATTGTATATTATTATATATTAGATACGAAAATAACCAAAACTATTAGCTACTAATATTATTTTGTTTTTAGTTACCTATAATATACAAAAGAATAAAAAAAACTCTTAAACAGATTATTTAAAATATGTATAAAATTATTTATCAGTTTTTACAATCGCATTAGCTTTTTACATGTTTGTTGATGGCGAAAGCAACTTCAGTTTTTTATATATTAAATTAGTTTAACATTTACTTTTAAACTAAATGATATATACATGTTTTGATATCGTTATATATACAATATGCAACTAACAAAACTACTTTTATATAACATACAAGGAAAAAATATATTTTAAATTATTATTTTAAAATGTGCAATTATTTACCTGCTTTTACAGTAAATATTGAATTTATAAATTTGTTAATTGTAAATCTTAAAATATGTTTGTTATCTAATTACTTTATTTTTACTTTAAAATTATATCATATATAATTTTGTGTATTATATCTATATAATATATAAATAATAAAATTACTAACAACTAATTGTATTTTGTTTTTATTTTTAATAAAATATGCAAGGAAGAGATTTTGAATCTCTTTTCTTAAAAAAATTATCTTTCTTAAATGCACAAATAATTTATGACACAAATATGAGCATTGATTACACAATTTTTTTAAATACATTTTTTATATCCATTGTTGTTAAGTATAGTTTGTTTGTTTATTAATGTAAGTTAGTTCTTGATTTTGTGTGTTTTTAAATTGAATTAAATAATAAATAGAGAAATACCCTAACATAGATCTAAAAAAGTTTTTGTCACAAAAATAAACTTTAAGGGAAAAAATGACAAAAATAATCTTTTTGGGGTGGGATTTTGGGGGTAAATATACGTTTATACCCCTTGGGTTAACTAATCTAGACTTAGGGTTTAGAGTTATGGGGTGGGGTTTTGGGGGTGAGGTTTAAAATTGAAAAATTAAATAAAAAATATTAATTTTTAAAAAATAAAAAGGTATAGTTTGGTGATTTTTGTTTTTGAAGTTTATTTTTGTGACAAAAACTTCAAAATGTGTTATTTTAGAGATTTGCCCTAATAAATATTAACCAATCTAGTTAAAATAATTAGTTAGAGTGTCCCTTAAATTAACTGATTTCTCAACTAATATATAGGAAGATTTCTAAAGGAAAACTGCAACAAGAAGACCAAAGTTTGTTTTAAAAAAGGAAGGATTTATTTTGAAAAGTAATTTCTGAAATTGTTTCTTTTCATTTTAAAATGTCAAAAAGAAGACGTTACATGTAAATGGAAACAGAGAAACTGACCTATGATGATTCTTATCGACTTATTGTCATGTCATGTGTAGAGCGAGGACACAACTGCCGAGATTTGGGTGGACAGCGTCTCCTTGCAACCATTCACACAAGAAGAGTGGAACTCTCACCACGAGCAGAGCATTAACCTAGCGAGGAAAAGAACCGTGAGGATCCAAGCCGTAAACAGCGCCGGTGAGCCAGTACCAAACGCAACCATCTCCTTCGTACAAAACAAACTCGGGTTCCCATTCGGGTGCGCGGTAGAAAGTAACATACTTGGGAACCAACCATACCAAGACTGGTTCACTAAGCGTTTCACCGTGACAACTTTCGGGAACGAGATGAAATGGTACAGCACGGAATCTGTAAGAGGCAAAGAGGATTACTCGACCGCAGACGCGATGGTAAGCTTCTTCAAGCAACATGGGATCGCTATTCGTGGCCACAATATCATATGGGACGACCCTGTGTATCAACCTAGTTGGGTGAAGGCTTTGAGCGGATCTGATCTCTACAACGCCGTGAAGAGAAGAATTTACTCAGTGGTGTCAAGGTACAAAGGCCAGCTTGCTGGCTGGGACGTTGTGAATGAGAATCTTCATTTCTCATTCTTTGAGGACAAGATAGGCCCTAAAGCCTCCTACACCATCTTTGCGCAGGCACATGCCTTTGATCCAAAGACTACAATGTTTATGAATGAATACAATACGTTAGAGCAACCGGGGGACTCAGCTTCTACTCCAGCAAGGTATTTGCAGAAGCTTAGAGAGCTTCAATCTATTCGTGTCGCCGGAAACATTCCTTTAGGAATCGGTCTTGAATCTCATTTCAGTACTCCTAACATTCCGTATATGAGATCAGCTCTTGACACTCTTGCTGCCACTGGTTTGCCTATTTGGCTCACTGAGGTCGACGTCGCAGCTACATCAGATGTTCAGGTAACTCAAATATATTAAAGGGTTATAACCTTTCAAGGTTAATCTTTAAATTATAAAGTTTTTTTTTCACTATTGGAGAGATCATATAACTATGTGTAATAGCTCTCTAAAATTTTGGGAGAAAATGCGAATATTTCATCCGGCTATGCTTAGAATCGACCCTGCTCTTGTTAGGGCTACTGAAAATCTTGTCCCATTTGTCTGATGTCCGAGTTTCTTGCAGGCCAAGTATTTCGAGCAGGTCCTAAGGGAAGGCCACGCGCATCCCCAAGTGAAAGGAATGGTGACATGGTCAGGTTATAATCCAAAAGGTTGCTACCGAATGTGCCTCACCGATGGCAACTTCAAGAACCTACCAACCGGAGATGTTGTGGACAAACTTTTGCGCGAGTGGGGAGGGCTAAGTGAGCAAACCACAGGTTTAACTGATGCTGATGGGTTCTTTGAAGCTTCACTCTTCCATGGTGACTATGATCTCAAGATTGATCATCCTCTCACCAATTCAAAGGCTTCCCACAGCTTTAAGTTGGCTTCTGAGGACTCCCACCCATCTCCTTCAATGGTCTTTCGTGTTTGAGACGCTAAGTTTACAACTACTTTGTAATTGAGTAGTTTGATTTTTTTAATTTTAGCCTTGTATGAGGAAACTCCCGAGGGTTATTATTTTTCACAAACACCAATTAAGTTGGTTTACTAAAGTTTATGCCTTGATAACATCTATCAATCAATAATACTAATAAGCAATTCAGACGTATAACGATTTAAGCCTTATACTCTCTATGTTTCATATTAAGTGTCATTTTATCTTTGTGCACACGGATTAAGGAAATAATTAATTTTGCATATTTTCTATAAAAAACACAATTATCTATACACCTAACCATATTTCAACCAATAGAAAAATAAATTACATTATAAAACTAATAAATTTTGCATCGAAAGTCGAAAACGACATTTATTTTGTAACAAAAAAAATCTTTGCAACGACACTTAATAAGAAACGATAAAGTATTTCTGATCCAACATTAGTTGTTAAACTCGTAGGAAGTTAAACTAATCAAACCACTACATATGGGCACTCGTAGTAAATATTAATGACTAATCGAGTGTTGACTAAGTGTAGTTAAATGGTCAACTATTTTTCAAGAATGTATGGGAAATTTAATTGGGTCATATTAGAAAATGGAATGAAACATGCATGTCCTTTCTGTGTGTCAAATGATAAAACATCTCTTTATATACAAGTTTATGTAGGAAGTTAACAGTCTTCTATGTATTTCTTTCTTCAAAAAAAAAAGTTAACAGTCTTCTGTGAGTCTGTCTCCCAGCCACTCCCAGAACCACAACTCAGCAAAATAAGAGAACAAATTTGAAGTGACCCACAACGGGATCCATTCTGAAGTTTATGTAGGATCTATTTTCTTAAAATGGCCCTTTTAATTCTTTTTATTTTACATTTAAATTTAAATAAAAATGGATAGAATAGCTAAAAAATTTAAAAATTTAAACATATTTACAGATCTATGTCATTCCTATCCAAAACCCAACTTGTAACCCGACTTGTAATCCGCCCAACTTTTAGCCCTAATTTTTTTTTCCTTTTTATTCTCCATGAATGTTTTTTTCAGCTTAAAACATAATTAAAAAAAGGGAATTCGACCAAAAAAAACACGAACTTTGCACGAATTGCCAAAATAAACATGAACTTTAGAGCTAACCAAAAAACACCACAAACATTCATTGACTTTCCAATTAATTCACAATCTTTTCGTTGACTTGCCAATCTAGCACGCCGTCAAAAAATTTAACAGAAATATTTAACGTCGTTAACTGTTGGCGTTAAGTAAAACGACGTCGTTTTCAAATGAGACGAAACGACGTCGTTTTACATGAATTAGAATTAAAAACACGAAGTCTCACGGGTTCGAACCCAGGTTGCTTGGATCAAACGGCGAAGTCTTTTGCCACTTGGCTACGGGCACTTTCAACGTATTAACTAATACATTTAATTTTATTTAGTACCGATTGAACATAAAAAAATTTCCAAAAAACTTAAAAAGAATTTTAAAATTCTAAAAAATTGGAACAATAAAGAAACTTTTTATAAAATTAATTTTGAAATTAAAATTAAAAATAAAATTTTATTTTTCTTTTAAAAAATCAAAAATCATCCAAAATTCTGATTTTTTAAAACAATTGCTAAAAATTGAATAAAATCATCCAAAATTTAATTATACACCCATTATTTTTTGTATTTTCTTTGAATTTTTAAATTTTTTGGAATTTTGTTTTTAGAAATTTTTTGAGCATTATGTGGATATATTACCAAAAAAATTTAAAAATTCAAAGAAAATGTAAAAAAATAATGGGTGTATAATTAAATTTTGGATGATTTTATTCAATTTTTAGCAATTGTTTAAAAAAAATTAGAATTTTGGATGATTTTTGATTTTTTAAAAGAAGAATAAAATTTTTATTTTTAATTTTAATTTTAAAATAATTTTATAAAAAGTTTTTTTATTGTTCCAATTTTTTAGAATTTTAAAATTCTTTTTAAGTTTTTTGGAAATTTTTTTATGTTCAATCGGTACAAATAAAATTAAATGTATTAGTTAATACGTTGGAAGTTCCCGTAGCCCAGTGGCAAAAGACTTCGCCGTTTGATCTAAGCAACCTGGGTTCCAACCCGTGAGACTTCATGTTTTTAATTTCAATTCACGTAAAACGACGTCGTTTCGTCTCATTTGAAAATGACGTCGTTAAATTTTTTAACGGCGTGCTAGATTGGCAAGTCAACGAAAAGATTATGAATTAATTGGAAAGTCAATGAAAGTTTGTGGTGTTTTTTGGTCAGCTCTAAAGTTCATGTTTATTTTTGCAATTCGTGCAAAGTTCGTGCTTTTTTTGGTCGAATTCTCATTAAAAAAATCAAAAATTCATTGATTTTTTTATTAGACCAAATCAATTAACCCATAGTCATATTCGTCACGTTCACATTGAGAAGGTTATAAGAATTGGAGACGACGATAGTCTCGTTTGAGGAAACAATAGAAGCTAACATTGTTAGCGGCTTTGGGAAAGAGAAAGTAAAGGTTTTCAAATGTCTGTTTTGAGATCATTAAGTATCAGTGCTCTAATACCATATAAGGATAATAGGCTGAATGAGTTTATTAGATAATAGAATACAATATTTATACTATGTGCTAGAGATTACATAATGACATAATCACTCTTATATATTTATATTTACACTTTATTCATAATCATATACTGGGTTAACTAATTTTTTGCTCGATAGGCTAAGTACACTGAATAAATTCTTTCGGAAGTCTGCTTGCATCGCGGTGGAAGCAGAGCCATCACTGGACTAAAGTCTGTAAAGAATGGGCATTAGGTGCCAGAGTGGTATATATTTTAGGGGTACTAGTTGCCAAGAGTTTAATTAGTGTAGTGGTTTATGGAGTTACCATTTTACTTACTGGTTGTGCGTTTGAATCTCCCTTCTCTTTTCTTTTCTTACATTTTATCCTTTTCTTACATTTAATAAAGATACCAAGTATTTTAGTTTATTCCTTTTGATCCAATATACGATCATTTTAATCAAAAAATCTTAGTACGTTCTTAAACTATTTGAGTTTCTTTTTATTAAATATGAAGTATAAAATAAATACTAAACTATTGTACTATAACTTAATTATATGTCTTTCTTGCTATACTCTGACGTTATTTCATTTTGATATTTATGTCCTCATCCATTGTGGCATCGCTCCATCATGTAAGTTTTATTTTCTATATAATTTTCCTTCTATACTTTTTTGTGATTGTTATAACTTTTCTTAGGAATTTCTAAAATCTTGACTATAAGATTTTAAATCTAAACAAACATAATATTGTTATAAACTAGAATCTGCTTACTGATTTTTCAGGAAAAAAATAAATACAATTTACAAATTGAAAGGATGATTGGTATTTAAATATGGGAGTTTTAATCATATATTACTAGTAATTGCAACTTTAGTTACAGTGTTTAAAGTAAAGCTCATAAAAAGTAATGATGTTTGCATATGTCTCATAAATATGGAAATTTTAAAATGATATTTTGCATGACTCTAATTGCATATCGAAAATGCAGAAAAAAAATTATAATGGGGCAGATTCTTTTTTACGCGTTTTAGGCGTCAATCCGATCCGGACCAGCACTGGGTGGAAGGCATCACGCTCAGGGATAAAGACCTCAACGACCCAGAGACAGGAGATGTGACTGACAAATTGCTCAAGGTGTGGACCAAAAAATTACAGATATTCCAATTATTTTCATGGTGGAACCGAGAACAAAGAAGAGATGTATCATTGTTGCATAGACATTAATAAAACGTGAATGTAATAAGTCATCCACTAATAAAGAATTCGTCCACGGTCCACCCGTTTGAGCTCAGAGGTAACTAGCTGGAGATGGGTCAGCTTCAGGTGGTTAGAGTTGTAATTAATGCTTAAAAATAATAAACAATTAATATTTGGACAAATTTTTCAAATAGATTTTTTTGAAGTTTTTATTATAAAAATAGACATCAAAAAGAAAATAATCAAAATAGACATTTTTATTTTAATTTTTTTTATTTTTTTAATTGTAAACCTCACTTCTAAAATTCCATTTCATAACTCTAAACCTTAAGTATAAATTAGTTAACCTAATGAGTATAAATGTATTTACATTCTTTAATAAATTTTATTTAATTTTTTTTTTTGAAAACTATTTTTGTGACAAATATTTTTTTAAGTCTATAACTATTTCTCTTAATTAGTTCCATTAATATCCAAAAGCTGGAAAATAAGTACCATGATAATGGGTTACAACAAAAGCATGCAAAGTCGGTAAACGCAGAAACTAATGGGCCGAACAGCACCCGTATCGAAAACTAACCGAAGATACAAACTCTGCACTCAAAAAATAGAGAGCGAAGTATGACAGAACTTACTATACCATATAAATCTAGTTCACATGTTGCGAACTTGCAAAGAACGATTGAGTGTGTCTAAATAACGCCATCATATCCAATAGCATTTACAACTATTATTTCGTTGAGTTTTTCTTGCGTATTTAGTTATTTTAAAATATCTTTAAAAAAATTGTTAAATTATAATATATTTTAAAATAATAAAAATAGTAGTAATTACAATTTTTTTAATATTGTTAACACTTTTAGCAAAATACTAAACCCTAAATTCTCAACACTATACCCTAAAATTTTGAGTACCTCTTGAACCCTTGGGTAAATCTTGAACACTAAGCCCTTAATCCTAAACTCATAACCAAACTCTAAATCCTTAATCCTAAATTAAACTATAAATCCCAAATCCTAAACTCTTAGATAAACCCTGAACCCTCGGACAAACCCTGAACCTTTGGGCAAATCCTAAACCCTAGGGTTTATGATTTATCCAAGAATTTAAGGTTTAGGATTAATGGTTTAAGGTTTGGTTTAGGGTTTATGATTAATAGTTTAGTGTTTAAGATTTATTCAAGGGTTCAGGGTTTACCCTAGGGTTCATAGTTTAGAATTTAGCGTTTAGTATTTTGTTAACAGCGTTAACAATATTAAAAAAAATTGGTAATTACTATTATTTTTTATTTATTTTAAAAACATAATATAATTTCACAAATTTTTATTATTTTGTTTTCTTTTCTAAATGATATTAAATCTGATTAACTAAATACTATTGATTGATGAACCTAATAGTTTACTCTAAGGGGTGAATATAAGAAAAACTCTAGTAGCGACAAAACAAGAGCCAACACAACTAGAACAACCTAAGGTTTTGAAAAGAAATAGGCAGATGGGGCAGGAGACGACGATAATAAAACTTTGATTGACAGAGCATTGTTTCATATTATCCAATTAATAGTTTTTAGAAAAACTTTTAAAAAATCATTTACAAGATGTTAATGTTCTCCAAATAGCTTTTACTTTAATATTTTCATATAGAGGTTTTGTTAGAACATTTGCATATAAATATATATAATTAAAAAATAATTCTACATAAGTAATACATTTTATTTAATAATATCAAAGTTCTGTTTACTTACAAAAATAAAATTTATATTTTCAAAAATAGCATTTGTAACTAAAATATTTTAACTTTTAACAGAATAATATTTTACATTTAAAATATAATTGAGATTGCATAATTAAATATGATTCATTATTTTTAATTATAAAAACATAAAATAATATATATTAATATATTATAAATCTAAATATATCTATATTATTTAGAAATAAATAAACTACATAACATATATTAATTTTATGATAATTTTATACACAAATCATTTACTGCTCTACCTTTTACATTATTAAATACATAAATGAGGGCATACAACTTCAATAACATAATGCTTTTATAGCATAATGTTACTAGTTTTTCATCAGTTATACTAATTAAGGTCTTAAACTTTGATTGGCAGAATATTAGCATAAACACTATAATGTTTATTATCCAATCAAAAAATATTAGAAAAAACATAAAGAATAGCATTTAGAAATCAATAATGAGCACATGATCAATATACCACTTTCATAATCTAGATTTTAGTCTTTTGCGCGTTAATCATGATAGCTAGGGTCCAAATCATGCCTTAATTAGCCCTAGTTACTCGTTATGGTTGTAACTTGGATCTAATTTTCTCTTCAATGTTGGGAGGTTCGAATGGGAATCAAATATAAATAATTTAAGTCAAGCTTAAGTATCTGGTTAGCCATGCGTCTTACGATTAACATCCCGATTAATTTTCAGAAGCCGCACTTGGTACACAAACTAGTTATTGGTCTTGAATTGAATATATGTTTCATTTGATTACCACACCTATTAAGTCAGCTTTGAATTGAAGAAGTTCATATCTATATATGTATATAATTTACAAAAAGGAGAACAAGGTAGCCTGCTATCATTGATATCATTTTTGAAGCCTAGAATTAGAAATATTAGGACTCTCTATACGATTTTGTTGTTGTACTTTGTAGGATTCATTCTCATCTAAATGCAGAAATCCACAAATGTAAATGTGCCGACAGAATCCAGCCTGTGCTGTTTTCATGTTTCGAATTTTTTTTTTTTTAAAAAGAATACGGGTTAAAGTACCACGTTTTTTTAGTTTCTATAATGTTTTCCATTATTATACACGACGGATACCTTATCGAGATTTTATCGTATCATTATCTAGTGGGGAATTTCGAAAATAGTATAACAATGATAAATTATCACAAAACATTATTATTTTTTTTATTTTGTATTGAATATGTAAAACAACATTATATAATATAAAAGGAGTATTGTTTTTAATGAGTTGAAGATGCCCATATCTACAATTTGTAGAAGTTGAAATGAATAATCAATTTTTATGAGAATTGTTGACAGCTAATTAGTGGCAAGTAGTTGGGAGAGGACAAATATGTAGGTGCACACATTGATTTCACCTTGTAAAGCCTATGGTTATAAATTGGACTCTGCATGTGATTTTGTTGATGTACTGTTCGGATTCTTTCTCTCACTCAAAGTGCATACAAACAAAAATATGTCGACAGAAATGGAGACCGTACGTGTTCTTCAGTACCTTGACAACAAGTCCATATTGGTCATTGGAGCTGCTGGGTTCTTAGCAAATAGTATACTCTCTTTCCCCTCTCTCTCTCTCTATACGTGCACATACTTATATATATATACATGAATTCTACTAATTAATTAATTAGAAACTATAAAGTTATTGAAAATACAGCCGGTACGGTACGTATGTGGTCTGTGTTCTCGGCTGGTTGTGTTGGTTTGGTTCTTAGTTTATTACAATAAAAGTTGAACCTCGTTCGTACAGACCAATGCCAAAGATTTGGATCACCCAAGATTAGCAAAACAACCAAAAAAAAAAAGTAAAAGACGGGCACTGTGATTATGTTAAAAATACTTCAGCTTGTTAAAAACACTCGAACAGTTTTTATTTTATTTTTTGCTAAGAATGCTAGTATTATATTAATGATGTTCAAATTTAAAACTAGTATAATCTAAAGTCTATTCTACCTGGGCAAAAACAAAATAAAAAACAAAGTAAAGCAACATCGTAGGTTTGTGAAAACCAACTTGACAGGAGGGACTGAAAATTCTTCTTGTCATTCCTTGCCAAAATCGTGTTCCTCACGGTATATCAACTTCTAGATCACAGCTGGAACTATGATGCACTTGTTGTGGTAAAAAGAATCGAAGAGTTTAACATTTTTTTATGCAACCTCGAAGAGTTTAACATATTCTCTAAGTTTTCCAAAAAAATATCAGTTGGACATATTTCACGCAAATTAAAAAATTATATAATATACTAAGCATTTACAATAGACACCTAAATTCCACATAGTGTGTTGATATAAGAAAAAGCATATGCGACTCATTTTAATTGTTTGACCTTGTCTTTTTCTATGGGCTATTTTCATATTCGATACAAGTTCCTTCTTAATTTGTTATATATAAGCAAATACTTTTCTGTAGACTATCATTTAATTAGACTAGCTTGCTAATCCCTATAATAATGTTTATAAATTTATATGCAGTTTTTATAGAGAAGATATTAAGGGTTGCACCAAACGTGAAGAAACTCTATCTTCTTCTAAGAGCATCAAATGAAAAATCGGCTACCCAGAGGTTTAACGATGAGGTTTGTATCAACATACTTAGGTTTGGAGTATTGAGTTACTATTGATTTAGTTGTTGTGTATAAAAGAACTATCATTTGGCCAAAAATAAGAAGCTTAATTTTATTCAAATAATTCAAAAGCTCATATGGACCGTCAACTTTTTGAGGGACTGTTTGAAATCAATGCAGATTTTGGTGAAGGATTTGTACAAGGTGGTGAAGGAAAAGTATGGTCCAAATCTAACTCAGCTTACATCTGAGAAAGTCACTGTCGTCAATGGGGACATTTGCCTTGCGAATTTGGGTCTTCAAGACTCTTTGGCACATGAGATGATCGACCAAGTTGATGCCATTGTTAATTTAGCTGCAACTACTAAGTTCGATGAAAGGTATTGATTTTCAATTTTTTGGTCTAATGATTTTATTATCTTACTGTTGATTTATCCAACTACCATGAACTAAAATTTAATTTATCGCTGACACTATACCAAACAAAACCACTTAGAACAATTTAAATGGGAGCTTCTAACTTCTAAATTCTCAAAATACATATATATATATATATATATTTTTTTTAATTATGAAATTTTTAATTTTACTGAAAATTCAACTCAAAAAATTTCTGCAGAGATATTTTGGATTAGATTTCCGATAAAATTATGAAGTTCATAATTAAGTATTAACATAAATATATACATACATATATATATATATATATATATATTTGAAATCGTGGAGCTAGAAACCCTATTGAAAATACTGTAATCACTGATTTTATCTTTTTTTTCTTGGTTTACTTTTTTGATTTTTTTTATCATTTTCGTCCATGTGTTATATTTATTTCATTTTTTCTCGCCTCCACCAAGTTTTCTTTCTTTTAGTCTCCTTTTTGTTCATGAGTTCCTATTAAAAATTGTTAATGTGATTTTTGTCGGTATATATTTACCTCTTAGTAATAAAATTTGATTTCTTGTGAAATAAATATGCTATTAGTCCATTCAAAACCAACTAAATATTAGCACGATATCAACTGTTGTCACTGTTTATAAAAATAAGTTAAAAAAGTTATATACCGATGGAAAAATCTCTACTGTTCATACTGTTGACTAATTGCAATGATATGTTAATAGCACTAAACGAATTTTATTACCCGCAGATACGATGTAGCACTTGGTGTCAACACATTTGGTCCCCTCAATGTCTTAGATTTTGCCAAGAGATGTAAAAACGTTCAGATCTTTGTTCATGTATCAACAGGTAAATACATAAACAAAAGTATGCTGTTAATGACTGTGAAATAACTCGTGTTTTATCGCAACTGATATTTATTTTACTTACAAGTGTTCAGGTGTTCTTCCATGTTAACTATTCTTTCAAGTGACTATCAGCTACTAGGCCATATCTTTATTAGAATGAACATAATAAATACGTTTACAGTTTTCTATTCAAAGGCCACCTCTCAAAAACGCATGTGATAAAGGCATCTTGGATTTATATCAAGAAATACAAGTGGTCACATGGAAATATTAAATGGGACTGGGACTTTATTTGGTATCTAGAAACCGTAATACAAAGTAGCTTAGATTAAGACGATTTTGACATGTAACTACTCTTTCCTTTTTTTTTAGCAAAATTGTAGTATTCTTTCTCAATACAGTAGAGATATTTTTGGTTTCTTACTCTTTCCTTTGTTAGCAAAACTGTAGTATTCTTTCTAGGAACATTTCATTAGTATTAAGGAATATTCCACAATTAAAACCAACAACTAACAACATTTGCATAATATAGCTTACGTGTGCGGGGAAAAATCTGGTTTGATAATGGAAACACCATACCGTATGGGTGAGACGTTGAATGGAACCACCGGCCTAGACATCAACCATGAGAAGAAATTGGTCCAAGAGAAACTTGACCAACTCCTAGTCATCAAAGCCCCTCCTGAAACAATCAGACAATCCATGAAAGATATGGGACTCACCAGGTTCCAATCCCTACTTATGTGTATAATATTGCTGATTGCAATAAAATGAGATCTAGTGTTAATCTTTAAAATAGGAAATGATTATAAATATAATCAAAATTGATAGGGCAAAAAAGTACGGATGGCCAAACACATACGTTTTCACAAAAGCAATGGGAGAGATGATGGTAGGGGAGAAAAGGGGAAATATACCACTTGTGTTGATTCGTCCATCAATTATTACCAGCACTTTCAAAGAACCCTTCCCTGGCTGGACCGAGGGTATCAGGTTAGGACATATCTTCTGTGACATTCCAAAAATGTATTTTTGTATTTTCTCTAAAATAAATATCAAATTTATTCATAGTATTTTAATATATTAACTAAAAATACATATGAGAAGTTAAATAATTTTATTTGAAAATCCTAAATAATTATAATAATTTAAAGGAGTATATTAAAGTTTTATAAAAATAAATATATGATTGTGATATAGGTAATTATTTCACTGACAATGGTAAGTACACTATATCACAATCATATATATATATATATATATATATATATATATATATATATATTATTTTTCAAAGTTACAAAAGATATATATGATTGTGATATAGTATACTTACCCTTGTCAGTGAAGTAATATCTCTTTGATGGACAGGACTATTGATAGTTTAGCTGTCGGATATGGTAAAGGCAGACTCACATGCTTCCTTGCTGATCTGAATGCTATTTCTGATGTGGTACCTATTTTCCTTCACATTCATCTTAATCTACAGTCTACATTAAGACTTCCTCCGTATATGTGTCACCAAATTTGATGTTTTGGTGTCAAAAGTTTTTTGTCATTTTCAACTATAACATCAAATGTTTCACCAAAAGTAATATTATATATTATTTAATATTATTTAATGTTTTCAGTTTTGATAGTTAAGACATAAAATTTTAGTTAGTTAGATCTAGCTTTACAATAATGTAATATTATTAATTGTTTATTATTGATTAAAATACTAGTTAAAATTTTATATTATTAGTGTCCTATTGAATATGAAATTGCACCAAATTTGTTTTTTGGTGTTCCATTGAAGTGGGCTTTATGGATATTCATGTTTACATATAATTAAAAGGATTTTTTCATACAAGCATATGCTTTATTGTTTTAAATTTGACATCCTACAGTTTTTATATTCGCAATAAATATTAGTAAATTAGTTTCTTTTAAAAAAATTATCTTGCATGCAAAGTTTTTATTTTCTTTCTAAATAAAAATCACAAAACAAGTTTTTTAAGACATGCAGAATATCATTTACCTATCGATCTCCATTTAGTTTTTTTCTTAGAATTTCGTTTAGTATTTTTGACACAATCTATGGACCAGATGCCAGCAGATATGGTTGTAAACTCGATTCTAGTATCAATGGCCGCTCAAGCCGGGAAGCAAAAGGAGGTTATTTATCATGTGGGTTCCTCGAAAAGAAATCCGTTGAAGAATGAAAAGTTTCCTGAAGTAGCATACCAGTATTTTACTACCAAACCATGGACTAACAAAGATGGGACGCCAGTTCGTGTAAGGAAAATGGAGATTCTGAGTTCTATGCCAAGTTTCCACCGATACATGGCCATGCATTACTCGATTCCATTAAAGGTACATAACTTTTACATTTTGATAACCATAATTACATATATGATTCTTTTTGGTGTATTACAGGGACTTGCATTATTAAACATGGTACTTTGCAAGTTATTGGATAAAAACGTTAAGGATTTCCATAGGAAGATAAACCTTGCATTGAGGCTTGTTGATCTTTATAAGCCTTACCTCTTTTTCTATGGAGTGTAAGTGAATTTATAAGTTTCTCATTATGTTTTTTTTCTCTAAGTCTAATGTGGTTTGAGATTTAAAACATATGTTATGCTACCTGATTACATATATGTAGTTTCGATGATACGAACACGGAGGAACTGCAAAGAATGGTGCTGAAGACAGGGGCTGAAACTGAGATGTTCTATTTTGATCCAAAGATTATCAATTGGGACGACTACTTTGTGAATATACACATTCCTGGACTGGTTAAGTACGTTTTCTAGTGATATCATTTCTGTAATATTTATTTTATCGTGTCATAAAGAGTAGAAATTATGTGGAAATATAGTACTCGTTGATCCGTTTTCATTCAGCTATGTTTTTAAAAGTGTACTATTGACATGGGTTGTTATTATTTCTACTTTCAGCATTTATATCTGTATAAATGATCAATCCATTCCTTCAATATATTTCTATTATTGTCTTTTGTAATCTATGAGATATAGTATCCAATATTGAAAATAATTACGCATTCCTTATTATAGTAATAGTAAGGTGACTTGTCTCTTTGACAAGAAGTTTTTGTCAGAGTTCCGTCACAGACAATGCAGTAATAGAAAAAAATGGTCTGACATAATGTTTGCAAACGGTAGAATCGGATCACATCCTATAATGAATGTATGTTAACCAAAGCCTCCGGTGAATGGAAGCCGTAACTATAAAGTAGGGAAATTCCTTGTCGGGTAACTTCTGACCTGCACGAGATCTTAGAGCCTAGACCGCCGTACCATGCACCACATAAAAGAAAACATGCTGCTACTGGAGCCTGTAAAGAGAAGCCTATCCTAATAGCATTATTAACGGGAAGTATCTTCCCAATGGTTTCTAACCAACTTAGTATTAATAACTATTATGTAATTTAATTAAAAGTAAATTTTAAATCACAAAAGTTAATGTAAGACAATAAAAAAGAAACATGTGTGAAAAGGGTATGTAAGAGCATTTTAACGTTAAAAAAAATGAGTGTCTGTTATGACGATTATTCAAAAAGCATCTCTTATAGTTGCCAAATAAGAAATGTTTGTAGTGGCTATTTTGCACTGTTCGCGGATCCCACCGACACGTGACGGCCTGCGATTGGTGCATTTAAATTTTTTTTTTCTTTTAAAAAGAAAAAAAAAAAAAAATTAAGAACCCTTTATGCGTTAAAGATGCTCTAACATTTTTTTGTTGGGGTTGGTAGCAGAGAAACAATCGGTTCTATGACTCCACTTTTTATAATACTTTTAATTTTTTAATTGATAGAACTTGTCCTAAAACCCACTGTTGGGGTTGCCCTAAGCCCAAGGATGAAGTGAATGCGAGGCTCATGTGGTGTAGGGTTTCTCTGATATGTATCCATATAAATTGAGCTTGTGTCTACGGGAGGAGTTTCCTCGGGGATAAATTTACCACCACAACCCATTATCTCAGAAGGTCACAGTCATGTCTCATTAGCAATTATGGCTGAAGCCATTGCTGTCCGTCTTGCGGTCGTCACCACTTTATACTCAAACGTCCGATCTTTGGCAGTTTTCTCTGACTCCTTATCACTCATCAACATGTTGAAGAAAGAGGAGAATCAACCTGAACTATTATGTATCATGTTTGATATTTATCACTTTGTACTTTTTTCGAAGCTAATTCTTTTGTTTATGTCTCTTGAAACTTTAATGTTGAGGCTGATTTAGTGGCAAAATCAGCTCTATCTAGGTCTGTAACAAACTCCTATTTGGGAGAGTAAACTTTAAAAGTAATGCATTGTTGGTTTGATCAAAAAAAAAAAATGAGCTTGTGTCTTTAAGTATTGTAACTTTGGCTGTCTAAAGAACAGCCTAGTTGAAACCTTCTTATATGATATCAATCTTGTATTTTAGCTTTTGAATACAACTTAACCTTTCTTCTTCCCTTTACTTTTATGCACCAAATAAAGCTTTAACAAGCTATTTATATTTATATGTCTAAATAAAGCTCTATGAGCTTAATCTATCTTGTTCTCAAAATGCTTTCGGAGCCGAAGAGTGTAACTTCGTCTGAGTGGTATGAGATAAGTATACATGTCCGACGGCACATCAAATCCTCGCAAGTATACATGTCCGACGGCACATCAAATCCTCGCAAGTATACATGTCATACCCTGATACCAGAGAGATAAGTCAACTCCGTATATGATTTTACAATTAGTTAATCGCGAGCACCTGATAAGTGATAACTCATGACAATGTATATATAATAGTATCGCATTCTTGCACCATATGCAAACGAATTCTCGAATCCCATGGCCTCAATTGAAAACATCAACTGAAAATTATTGATCACTAACGTATATCTAGTTAACGTATTGGGGCAAAACAACATATACGATGTTGTACTTGGTAACTTGGACATAAAATGACTGGATATGAAACAAAATAATACATAGTAATAATATGCTTAATACGTAGCAAATGAACGGAAATTTTTCTTTACATTTATAGATACATAATATACAATAGTAGTACATATATATATATGGTAATACTTTTTTGAAAGAGATATACTGTAAATTGGTAATACTTCAAGATATGAAGATATGAATATTTTAATAAGTATTGTGATGATATAACTAAATTACATTATAAATTTTGTAAACGTGAAAAGAGGCTTAGAGCACCTCCATCAATGACTCTTAAATGAGATTCTTAATAAAAAATGGTGGTGGGTCCCACCACTTTTATTAAGAACCGGTTTCAAAAATCTCATTTTAAGAATCAGTTTTTTTTTTTTTGACATCTAAAAAAACAGACTCAAGTAGACTCTGCGAACCAAACCGGTAGCTCTGTACCCATGTGGACAACGAAGGACGTTTGTTTCCTCGCACTGCGTGCCAGACTATCCGCCCTTGAATTCAGTGACCTTGGTACATAGATGATTACCGAGCTGTGGAAGCTCCTTTGAAGCGTCTTGATATCCTCCAGATAATTTGCAAAGGCTGGCCATTCGTCTGGTTCCGAAACCATCTTCACCAACTGAGAACAATCTGTTGCAAACGTAACGTGATATTGGCGCATATTCCTCATGCACTCCATTGCCCATATAAGCGCTTCCACTTCAGAATGAAGAGGTGAGAGACTGGGTCTAACATTTCTTGCTCCCATCAATCCCATAAAGCCTTCAAGAGTACTATACCAACCTTGTCCATCAAAAACATCCTTATCTTTCCAGGAACCATCAATGAAACACCAACGTCCTGGTATGGACGGTATGGCCTCAACTATCTCAGACCTTATTTCACTCTGCTGCACCTTCGTTTGGGCCTCCTCCCATAGAATGGATTTTGTCCTCGCCAGTTTGAGTGTATCCTTCGGGTCAACATCCAAATTACTAAAAATTTTGCTATTCCGCCCTTTCCACAGGTACCACAAAATCCATGCAAACTGATGATCATCCATCTTAGGAGTAACCCGCCAAAATAAATGGTCCATATTTGTAAAAAGAGAACCCGTCGGGAAGGTTAGTGGGTTCAAAGGGATTGTTGACAATGCCCAAACTTGATGTGCTGGTGGACACTCAAAGAAGATATGGTTAACCGATTCTTCTTCAGCACCGCATCTGTCACAACAAATATCCCCATGTATACCTCTTGCCTGTAGAGTTTTCTTAACCGCAATACAACCCGATAGCATTTGCCATAGGAAATGTTTTATCTTGGGAGGACACCGTACCTTCCAGCAGAACGCCTTTAAGGCATCTACTGTAGGTCCCTGAACCTCCGTCGGCTTTTCTCTATCCGGGTACACCCTTTCGACTTGATATCCTGACTTAACTGTATATTTTCCGTTTTTGGTGAAATGCCATCCAACCCTATCTTCTCTTTGCATCCTGCTAAGTGGAATGCTTTCTATTATTTTCGCATCCTGGGGATCTACTAAAGCTCGAATAACCGGCAAATTCCAAGTCCACGTGTCTGTGTTGATGAGGGAGTCCACTCTGAGTTCTGGAAAAAAATTTTGTTGATTTTTATTTGCTGGTCTCGGTCGAGTGGTTGGGAGCCATGGATCGTTCCATACTGAGATGGATGATCCCGATCCCACCCGTTTAATAAGTCCTTTGCTAACCAGAGATCTAGCAGAGACCATACTCCTCCAGCCATATGACGGAGAATATGATTGGATCGGTTCCAGGGGTGATGCATTCCTAAAATACCGACCTTTGAAAACGCGGGAGAACAATGTATGGGGTTTCTCAATAAGGCGCCATAGTTGTTTACCGAGCATGGCTGTATTAAAATCCTCGATATCTTTGAACCCCAAGCCTCCTTTATCCTTTTCTAGACATAATTTGTCCCAAGATTTCCAATGCATTCCTCTGGTGCCTCCCCCAGGGCTCCACCAAAATTGTGCTACGGCGCTAGTTAGTTTCTTTGTGATTGTCTTAGGTAACCTATAGCAGGACATCACATGATTTGTAAAGCTGTAACCACCGATTGATGATCACTTCTTTCCCTCCCTTGGAAAAAAACCTAAATGTCCATCCATTGACCCTTTATTTAACCGGTCTGTACAAATCCAAATACTTGTGTCTTAGACCCACCCAGACTCTCGGGCAAGCCTAGATATGTTCCCATACCTCTTATGTTCTGAATTCCTAATATATCCCTTAACTCTTGTCTGTTCTCGTCCCCAATCCTGTGACCGAACTGAATTGAAGACTTCTGAAAATTTATTAATTGACCTGAAACAGCCTCATAGTCCTTGAGGATGGTTAATATAGTTTCACACTCCTCCGGGTGCGCCTTGCAAAAGAAAAGACTATCATCTGCAAAAAGAAGATGAGAGATTGCAGGACACGCCCGGGCAACCTTTATGCCTGTTAACCTCTTTTGTCGCTCCGCCTTTCTAATATTGGAGATTAAAGCCTCCGTACACATAATAAAAAGATAAGGAGACAAAGGGTCCCCTTGTCTTAATCCTCGCTGCGGGATGATGGACCCTTTAGGTTGACCATTTATCAATACTCGATACTGGACAGACGATATACATTCCATCATAATTTTTATCCAAAGAGGGTCAAAGCCCATCTTGTGAAGCAAAGCCTGAATAAAAGTCCATTCCACCCGATCATATGCTTTACTCATATCTGTTTTTATCGCCATAAACTTCTCCTGGCAAGATCTATTGGCTCGTAATCCATGAAACATCTCCTGAGCAATTAAAATGTTATCCGAAATTAACCTCCCTGGAACAAAGGCCGATTGAGTTTCTGATATCAGCCTGGGCAAACAGATTTTCAGCCTTTGGCATAGAACTTTGGAGATGATCTTATAGCCAACGTTACAAAGGCTTATCGGTCTAAGCTCCGTCATTCTGGAGGGTCTCTCCGTCTTCGAAATCATACATATATGAGTTATATTTAACCGAGCATCCAACACTCCTGAGGCCAGAAAGTTATTAACCATCTCTACTAAATCCTTTTTAATAATATGCCAAGAGTATTGGAAAAACAGCGCTGTCATTCCGTCAGGTCCTGGTGCCTTCTCTGGATGCATCATAAATAAAGCTTGTCAAACCTCTTCCTCCGTGGCCATAGTCAGTAACCTTTGATTCATTTGAGTTGTGATATTTGGGGGAACTTCCTCCAGAAAACTATCAAACTCAGATGGGGAAGTGGAAGTAAATAACTTCTGAAAATAGCCCACTGCAACTTGTTCCACCCCCCCTTTCCTCAGTTATCCAAATGCCATTGTCATTGTGTAGGCCCACGATTCTGTTACGCACCCGTCTTTGTTTGTTAGAGCATGATAAAACTTGGTATTAAGATCACCCGAAGAATACCACAATGTGACGACTCTTTTTGATGCCAGTAATCCTCCTCATCCTTGTATGCATCTTGTAATTTCCTAGACACTTCCAAAATATCCTCTTGGGTTCTATTATCATCCATCTGTACCTCCTCAAGGGCCTTTGGAGGTCTTGAATTTTCTTTCTTCCATATGGTGGATTAATTTTCCTCCACCTTGCTATCTCATGCCTGCAGTTGCTAATTTTTATGACCAAACCATCCCCCTGGCCGTTATTCACTTTTGTCCAGCCAGCAACAATTGAATCCATAAAGCCCTCATGTCCTATCCATCTCTTATCAAACCGAAACTGTCCCCCTCTTCCTATAGACTTTGTCATCCATATAAGCCACTACTGGACGATGATCCGAGCCAACCATCCCCAAATATTCTGTATAGGAACACGGGAAAACTGTATGCCAGCCCTCGTTTGCTAGCGCACGGTCTAGACGACATCTTACCATCACGGCTCCTGTCCCTTTACCTCGGCGCCCTTGCCATGACATTGTATTTCCTCTAACCGGGAACTCGATTAACCCACTATTTCTAATCATATTATTAAAAGGAACAAAAGAGGCCAAACTCCTTAACGCACCCCCTTCCTTCTCATGATTTCCGGTTATCTCATTAAAATCTCCAATCAAAAACCAAGGTTCTGATCTTGCTAGACCATACCGAGTCAAGCGTTCCCATACTTGTTCCCTTAAGTCTTGTACCGGATCTCCGTACACAAAAGTTAAAAAAATCTTTGTCCCCCTCGCCACTGCCTCCACATCAATTATCCGATTACTTGAGTACAAAATCTGAACTTGATACTCATTGTTGTAAAAGAGAGCGAGACCCCCGCTTCTACCGACTGGATCCACCGTAACCACTTTGTCATATCCCAGATGTGCTTGGAACCCCTGAACAAAGTCAAACTCTTGTTTTGTTTCTGACAAAAACAGAAAATCTGGTTTATGTTTATGCCATATCTCCCTTAAGTAACTAATAGTCCATTTACTCCCCATTCCTCTACAATTCCAGCTCAATATTTTCATAAGAAAAATTTGATGAGTGAATACCACATGGGTTTAAAGATACCCTACCCGAACCATCTCGTATACCAATAGCCCCTCCTGCAACGGTAATTGAATTTATGCCTCCCCATAATGAATCCCTTACACTGCTCCACATGAGAAATAGAGTACAAACATAACAATTCGAAAACCTCAAAATTCGTAGGTGCCAAAATCTCAACAGCAGCACACTCCAGCAATAAAATGGTCTATAGGTCAAGACACTCTGTATCCAGATTCCGTTTTGAAATATCACCTCTCCCCTATCTTCGTAGCTGTAATGTTGCAGACGTACGAGGCACCTTTGGTTTAAAGAGACCAAGTTTACTTGACGAAAATGTATAGAAACCCCCTTCACCCATTTTCGGAAATTCCAAACCAAGCCAGAGAACCAATACTCTTTATTATAGTGTATGTGAAATGCAAGAACCTCAGCTCCTAGTGCAGTAATCATTTTTAGAGTGAACGACACCATGTAAACAACCCATAACATCATTTTATTCCAAAGCACAACCCAAACAAAATGCCTCATAAATCTAAGGCAAACATTAAACCAAAAAACCACAACAAGAACCCCTAAAAGTGTGCTCAATGAGCTAATTAAAGACGCACAGAGAAAATACCAAAAAAAATTAAACACCTCCCACCTCCAACAAGAACCACCGATGCAATGCATAAAAACATCAAGGTTTTGGGACACTGGGCTTAGGGTTTAAAGGGCCCTTATCCTCAGCCTGTCGGGTGGCCTCTCCATGTCGTGGCCCAGCCTTGTTCTGCACCCGCTTCCTTGGTGATAGCATTGCCTGCACCAGCTTCTGCTTAGAATTACCTATAGCCTTGTGCTTGAAAAGCAACCTGCGTGGACCCCTCTTTTTCTCCTCCCTCTCATTACCAGCACCTACGTCCCCTACCCCTTCAGGTTGAGCATTCAACTCATGAGGCACTTTGGGCTCAAGCTGCAAGGAATCGGCTTCCTCATCCTCCCCATCAGTAAGGTTTTGAAACTCCTCCTCTTCTCTAAGACCCTTAGCCTTTTCCACAGCCTCAAACGTCCTAACCTCCGCAACATCCAATTCCATGTTAACCAGTTTATGATCATCAGTATAATCTAGTTCAGACTCCACCCCTGATCCAGAGAGTACCTGTTGTGGAACTTCAATTGTCACGTCAAACAGCCTGTTCATGCGTATCGTCTCCCCCACTCTTGCCGGCTTCTCAAACTCACCTTCTTCCTGTGACTCTGAAGTTCCCCTCGTTGGTGGATTTCTCTCCTCCCCTCGCTCCCTTCGGACCTGATCCTCGGCATAATCTCTGCCCCCCATCTCCCTGTTAGAGTACCTATAACGCGATCCACTACCATCCTCTCTAGTGTTGGTACGAGAAGCATACGGCCTCTTCTTGTCCTTGTCAGTCCCTCTTACCCATTTAGGAACATATTCCTCATATACCTTCCCTTTGCCATTGCCAATAGACCCCCTTTGTGCCTTCTCCCGTTCATGATGGTTCTTGTGACCATTAAGAACAACTCCCCTGTAACTTCTCGCTCTTTCATCATGAATATCAGAATGATCATCTCTAGATTCCCTCTTCGTTACTTCCCTTTTCGGATTCAATGGACATATTTTCCCATCATGACAGAGGCTGTGACAGAGTTCACAATAACCAAATAGTTTCTCATATTTAAGATAGACCAGTACCTCTTCCCCATCATGGAACTCTCCCCCTTTGAATTCGATTGTAGTCTCAAACAGTAGCTCTTTGTAGCCGTCGAGTTTCACTTGAATCCTTCCGTGATCTAGATCCACTTCAAGCCATTCCCCTAGGGCCTCCCCAATGCTCTCAAACGTCTGTGCCGCCCAGAATTCGAGCGGGACACCCAATACCTTGACCCAAAAAATGATTTGGGAAGGGTAGCTCTGTTCTCGTCGAGGTTGCCACCTCTCCAGCGCCAACATCCAATAATCAAAGTGAAAAGGTTGTTTGCGAAGGACTGCCTCGATATCCTCTTCATCATTGAAGTCAAACTGAAACTTCCCCAACCCTAAATCTGTTCCCAATACTTTGTTCTCCAGATTCCAAATCTTAGGAAGGTTAGATACCAGAGCCTTCACATCTTGCTTCTCCGGGTTCATACATCGACCAATCAAAGTCTTCGCATAACCTTTGATAAGACCAGTGTTGTCAAAATGGGGAACCGTGATCTTGAGTCTCTTAGAGGTCCCTTCCCTTCTGGCCAAGTTGCCAATGAGTTGACTTTGCGCAATAACCTTCAGAAAGACAATAAAAACACAACAGCAATGAGAGGAAGTGTTGCGGAGGAGTGTGTTGTAGTATCGTTTAGAGATAATGAGTCCCCTTTTATAGTGTTCTCCGAGAGAAAACTTTGGCTCAGAATCGTGATACCCATCAATGTCAATCTTCTAGCATTGATACCCAAATAATCCAGAAAGAATGCAGATATTGAAACCAATAATCCAAATTTCCATATTCCGCTTAATGTGGAAAAGATCCCAAAAGCCTCGGGAAAATAGTGATAGAAAGTAAATATCCCCCCAATCCAAATACCGCTTCTAGGATCCAAGGATATCAAGACATGGAAATCCGGCGAGATCGTTTTAAAGAGAACGATACGCTTACCTTTGTGACCTCCTGATTGAAGATTCGTGATAATTAGCCTTATATCCTGCGATAGGCTCGTAGATCCGTCCAGATCTCCTTCCTTTTCGAATCCCGATTGTCTAGTAACCCCCAAATCTCTGTGATCCGTCGGCAGATCTCGCCCTCCCCGAAACCATCGTACCCCGAGTAACCCTTGATACCACCTTCGATTTCGTAAACCATCGTACCCCGAGTATTCGATTCTCCGAGCACCCCTTGAAACATCCCAATTGTCATTTAGCACCCTCAGATTCCCTGGATCCCACTTGAACCCAATCATCGAACCCTAGAAAATCGCCATTTCTAGAGAGAGGATGTTTAGATTTTAATGTTTAATTGATTTTAAGAATCAGTTTTTACACTGTTTCGTGGATCTTACTGACACGTGGTGGCTCATGATTGGTTTGCTTTTAATTTATTTATTTTTTGAAAAAAAAATCAAAAAAAAAGTTAAAAACCCGGGGTTCTTAATGGAGGTGCTCTTACTACTAATGGGCCTGACAAAAGGAGCATATTCTCTTGCACGCTGTTTATCGTCGGATATTCTGTAAAGTTAATTACATTTATCAATAAGCTGTTATATATGTTAAAATCCTCCTATATATTAATTGAGAAGTCACTTTAGTGATTTTTGCTTACGTGTCAATCACCGGTGAAGTCTAGAGAAAATGTTATAAGTTGATTGGTCGATGATTTTTAATTTTTAATTATTTTAATTAGATCTAAAGTAAAAGGTAAGTTTACAACCAATTAATATCAATTGCCAAATATGTTAAATGATATTACAAACAATAGTTTATGGTAACTAATTATCCTCCCATATATTAATTGAGAAGTCACTTTAGTGATTTTTGCTTACGTGTCAATCACCGGTGAAGTCTAGAGAAAATGTTATAAGTTGATTGGTCGATGATTTTTAATTTTTAACTATTTTAATTAGATCTAAAGTAAAAGGTAAGTTTACAACCAATTAATATCAATTGCCAAATATGTTAAATGATATTACAAACAATAGTTTATGGTAGCTAATTATAAAAATTATAAAAAGAGTAATAATGTTTGATTAATTCTTTCTTATATTTTAAAACTATATCAATAATGAATAATTTTTTAATAAATATTAATATAAACTATTTCATATTGTGTTCAAAAAATTCATATTCATATTCACATATATAATATTACAATAATTTTAAAATTCCTTATAATGTACATATATGATTTATAAATTATTTATATTTTTCTAAAAAATATTTCAAAAATTTATTTATCATGGCTTCCAAAATTATTTTATAAAAATTTAATTTTTTTGTAAGAGCACATAACAGAAAAATAGAAATTATATATTAAATGAGAAGTTACTTAAGTGACTAATGCTTAAGTATCAATTATAGGTGAACTCTTAATAATTTTCTTATTTGATGATTTTTAATTTCATTTAATTTAAATTTAAAAATAAAAAGTAAAACTAGAAAGAAGTAATGCTCAAGAAAATAGTAATAATGTTTAGATAATTTTCTTAATAGTTATAAACTACATAATATAATGAACAAAATTTTTAATAGATAAATCACTCTAATAATTATATATTTTAACATAAAGAATCACATTCGTATATAAGTATATCTTAACTATTACTGTCTTATGATTTCATATATTGTTTATAAATCATTTATAATTTGTTTTCTAAAAATTATTTAGTATAGCTTCTAAACTTATTTTATCAGAATATTAATTATTTATAAGAGCATATAAATCATTTATAGGAGAAAATAGAAAATTTGGAGAAAAAGAGAAAATTTCAATATATATATATTTAAAAAAAATCAAAAAAGAATCAAAGGTAATGTGATAATTAAATATCTTTATAAATGTATGATAATTACAATGTACACTGAAAAATATATACCTTAGTCGTTTAATGTGAAAGCTTTGAAGATTGATGTTTTAGATTTTCAAAATATTTGGAGTTAAAAGTTTTTTTTAAATGTTTCTATTTTTTTTCAAAAATGATAATCTTACATATATATATATATATATACACAATATTTATACCCGCAAATTTGCGGGCAACCACCTAGTATTATATTAATTGGAAATCAATAAACTAAACTTTTGTCTTTTCTAATCATTTTAAGTGGATGTGATCTAAGGCCTGATCCACCAGAAAATATCTTCAATTTACCTGTTAAGACATTTTACAACATTTGCTTTCCATTTCGTAGAATAATTGATAGCTTTTGTGTAAACCAATGAACAGATCGACATATATCAAAGTTTTTTTAAAAATAATTTCAGTAATGGGCGTACGATTACTATCAAATATGAAATATGCATGCTTATCCATGAGTTATCAACCTTGAGTATCTAACAAATGAAATATTATGAAATATTTTGGATGATATCTTGACCTTTGAGATACTCGTTCTTTTAATTTTATTTGAGTTTGTAAATATTCAAGGATAAGATATTCTACAATGGATATCTTCTAACAGCCTCCCACTCTAGGCTTCGAGCCTGCTCAAGGGGTCATCGCAATCCCTTTGACTCATGTCAACTCTTTTTCACTAAAAAATCAGCTATAAAACCCAAGACGTGATAGTCTAGTGGTAGTTCTTTGGCCGAGAGGTCAGGGGTTCAAACTCCCTAGGCCACGATTTGGGGAGGTGTGTCCAGGACCGTAAAAGGTACAGACAAAGGCTGACATCGGACCTAGGTGGTGGGGCGTAAGCCCAACACCTGGTTAATCAAAAAAAAAAAAAATCAGCTATAAAATATAAGAAAACAGCTGCTGAACCATGATTACAACCAAGTGAACTAACTATATACTCTAATAATATAATTACATATAGCCAATATTTTAGAAATCGTTAGGAATAGTTAGACGTTTTATATAAGATTATTCATTAGACAGACTTGTAAACCGATTTTGAGCACCTAGACTGATTTCTTTTAAATCTTTTTGTTTAGGTCTGATTTCTTAACTAGGCAGGCACCACACCTATACCAGTTTTTAGAATATTGCTATAATTATACCACTATCTATTAGAAACTATTATTGTTTTATGTTATTTAATCAGATTCACTTTCGGTGTTCGTAGTAGTCTATAGATATGTTGTCATATTTTTTGTTAATTAATCTGGAATTATCCTGGACTTGTAAAAAATTCAGATTAATTATTAAAGAGATGTTCAATCCACAGATAACATCTCTCTTTGGGTAATTAAATGGGCTATAAATAATAAGTTTATATCGGCATAACTACTTGATAGACAACTCAAAGCTTAAATGCTATTTAACCACCATCACGTGGTGATGTCGTCACATATTTGCGATTGCTTATATGTATCACCATGTTTTACAAATGTGGAATTGAATTGTTAGCCACCAGAAAATAGTAGGCGATTCATTGTTATCATAGTGATGGGAAAGCAATATGATTTGTCACTTTAACATGTACAGTATGGACATACTTTTCAGACATATATACAAATATAATATGAATTGAAGTTGAAACTACGTGGAATTCATTGACAAAATTATGTCTAAACATATAAATCAAAAACCAAATCAGAACCGAACTAAAAACTGAATAGGTACTTAAATACGAAATACAATTTATATATTTAAAAATGTTAGTTATATTTAGTTTTAACATTACCAAATATTTTAAATACATTGCTTATAAACTAAACTACAAAAAAAATCGGATTACCCAAATATTTTCTATCCAAAAATATTATTCAAATCACTTTAAAGAACCAAATTACCCGAATAATTTTTATTTAGACTATTAAAATTTACTTGCTTTTTGATATGAAAAGCTGAAATCTGTTTTTTTACCCGAATTGTCTAAAATTAATTGAAAACCAGAAACTAAACAAGAATCGAATTAAAACCTAAAGTTTATTAGATATTATTCAATTCTTATAGTTATTACCAGAATTGAGTAGAAAACCAAATTTACAGAATTGACACCGAACCGAATTTCATTAATAACTTAACGGTTTCTACATCTCTAAAACTGAAAAAAACAAAAATAAAAAAATAAAAATGAAAAGAATTGAATCGGAATCGAACCGAAAACCTAACGCCCAAAATATTAAAAATTTCAAAGAGAGAACACGTGGAAAAGCAATACTCACGATATCGTTGTTTGGTAACCAAGGGTTTTAGAGGAAATTAGTATTTTGGAAGCACGGTCTAAACCCATTTTACAAAACCATTATAGAAAAATTATTTCATAACTGATTTTCCGGTTATGTATATATAAGCGCCGCTCAAAATGATTTTTCTTTTTGAAAATTAGAATATTGTTGTAAAACTTAGAGAAATGGAAAGGGAATTTGTGTGTCTCATTTATAAACATAAGGTCCCTTTATATAAGTAATTAAAAGGAGGTATAAACAGACATTAGGAAAAATGAAAGAGTACAAAACTTATTGCAGCTAAAATAAAAGAAAACATCCAAAACTAAAATGGAAAAAAAAATTCTTGCCGTCAAACCCTAAATCTATATGGTCTAGGTTTAGTAAATATTTATGCAGTAGGTTTATGATCCGTCCAGTTATGGGTCATCCACAATTTGGTTCATAACAAATACATAATTTTGGAAAGACTATCGTATATTATGTTAAGGAATATAAATATAAGGGGGTTTTGCAAAAATGACTCAAAACTTGAAGTCAAACATAAAACTAACTCTTTTTTTGAAATTTTGACATGCCTTATTCACCCAGAAGTTCTCATTATTTACAAAATACCACCGGGAAACTTACTCGAAGACTTTAAATAAATATTAAAAATTGTGTGTTTACTCTATTATCCTCATCTTCATCAATTATTCACGAAAATGTCATTGCTATCAATTCACCCAACAACCAATATGGAGTTCTTAATGAATCAAAAAATTGATTTTCACTCATTCTATTTTATATCTTATCTACAAAAACTACATCTCTTAAAGCTTTTAAGGATCATATAGCCATTCAAGCTCATGATTTATGGTCATTAATGATTGAGTAACTGTCTTGGTGAAGGTTTGTGTGTTTTGACAACTAAGTAAGTTTTCTTAGTTGTTTACGGTATTAATCAAATAGTTTACCCAGATTTATTCGCGAGAACTTTTCTGAATAGAGAAGATTTCCACATAAGTCTTCTTGGTCAAAGCATATGTTATTTTTGCAATTGACTTTCTTTGTGTTTTTAAGAAGATTTTCTTGGAAGTCTTCCAACATTTCTTTGTTGAGAAAAAAAATTAGGAAGACGTCCCTAAGATTTCCCAGATAAACATATTAGTTTTGCAATTGACCGATTTGTGTCAGAAATTTGACTTTCTCCAAAAAACTTATCGGTAAGTCTTCCAACGAAAGACTTCCGTGAAAGTCTTCCGTACTTTTAAATTAAGTCTATTACAGTCTGTGGAAATCTGCGTATGTTACTTTTGCAATTGAAAATATAAAGTTGAACATTTAAATTAAATTGGAAGACTTCTGTCTTCTATGACAATGTGTAATAAACCTTCATTTTTTTCAAATTTAAAATGAATTTTTAAAATTTTATTGTCAATTCATGATTAGTGAAAAAATACTTACTTGGAAGACTTACCGGTAAGTTTTTTGGAGAACCTGCATATCCAAACAAAATAAATTAGTGAAAAAGAACATGAGATAAAAAAATTAGAAATTAATATAAAGTGTAGTTTTTTTTTATGAAAGACTTACTTGAAATTCTTCTAATAGAATACCTTCTGGATGACTTACTTGAAAGTCTTCTAGACCCTAAATTTACTATTCGCCTAGAAGACTTCTGCGAAAATCTTCTAGTGCATTATTTATTGGAAGACTTTCGAGAAGACTTCCATGAAAGTCTTCCAAGTCGTCTCAGATCTTGAAAACCTGCATATCCAAACAAAAATAAATCAGTGAGAAAGACATGAGCTAAAAATGAGAAATTAATATAAAATTTAGTTTTATTTATGAAAGATTTACTTGAAAGTCTTCCAAGTCGTCTCAGATATGAAAAACCTACATATTCAAAGCATTAAATTGATTTCAAAACATTGAAAAGCTTCAAAAATAAGGTAAGAACTTAAAACAACAAAAAAAGTTTTCAAAAGTTAAGAACTTTGAGCAATAAGAAGTTACCAAATGATAAAATATGATTTATAGATCTACCTTTAAAGAAGTGGAAGATGAGAACCATGTGATAAAAAACCTGCAAAAACAAAATGAGTAGGTAAGAAACATAAGATAAAAATGAGAAATTGATATAAAGTTTAGTTTTTTATATTCAAAGAAATTAGAGGGAAGTTAGAGAGTTTTAGAATGAGAAAATTACATTTTTGCAGTCATTTGAGAGGAAGAGAGATAATGTGTAAAATTTTTTTATAAAAAAAAACAAAAATTCTAATAAAATTAAAATATTTTCGATCTAGAAGACTTTCAAGTAAGTCTTCTAATAGAATACATCCTCGAATATTTACTTAAAAGTCTTCTAAACCCTAAGTCTTCTAGTGTATTATTTATTGGAAAACTTAAGTCACTTTTACCTTAAACTCAAAATAACTAACTAATTAGAAACAAACACTTCATAAAACTTAAATAAACTTTAAAACCTAAATTTATATCACTTAAAATGTGTATAATTAGATGATTAGGATTTTTCCCCTACCAAAATATTTTTTTACGAAATTATTAAATAATTTTTAAGATCTAATACACTAGATCTTATGGAAGATTTAAGATTTCCATTGGAAGACTAAGACTTCCACTGGAATTATGGAACACTTATTAGAAAACTTAAAAATAAGTGGAAAACCTAAATTCTGCTAAAATTTTAAGCGAAAATGGTAGTTAAATCTTCCAGTAAGTCTTCTAGTACATTATATCTTCGAAAATTTAAGTCTTTCAAAACGCTAAAATTAAATATATTACTGAATCACATACAAAAACTTTATTAAACTTAAAATAAACTTATAAAGTGTTTATTATATACAGAACTAACACATATAGATCAAATTTAGTTTAAAAAAAAAATTAAGATACCATAATTTAACCCTAAAAACACATACAATACTATAACATAGTTACCAAACTCTAAACCAAAGAATATCATGACTAGCTTACATTCACTCATTATGTTGAAAATTATTCAATTTTAGCAAATCTAAATTTATATAATTTATAAATGTCTATAATTACAGTATTAGGATTTTTACTAATCAAAATATTTTTTTTATAAATTTTATAAATTATTTTTAAGATCTACAACATGAGAAGACTTCTCTAAAAATCTTATCACTCGCAGGGTTATAATAGTAAACTATAATACTGTTTTTTTATTTAGTAGTGGATGTTTGTAATTTCAAAAGCCTTTTAAATTACTTTTCCTTTTGATTTGAATTATGGTACACTTTTACATTTAAAATCAAGTTTTGAATCATTTTTGGCAAATCCTCTAAATATAATAATACATAAAGAAATAAAAAAATAAAATCAAACGACCATTTCATTGTAACATATTATGTTTTGTCTGCAACTCATTCAATCTCTCTTCTTGTATAAATATATCATTTCGAGTCCAATCTCTCCATCAACATTCTTCTTTGGCATCTCTCCTTTGCTAACTTTTGACCCTATACGTGTAGTGTCGCACTCATCTCTCTCTAGCTCTCTCTTCTATACGTTTTATCGCAGCGTGAGAGACAGTAGGGCAGTGCCAATTCCACAACTTGCGTGTGTAAGCGGAGATAGAATCTTAGAGGGATCTTTAAAGTATCTCCCTTTCTTCTTACCCATCTCTCTCTCTAAAAATATATATTAATGTTTGGGACTCTCGCTTCCGGAGAACTCGAAACCGCCACACTGAGGCGTAATTTAGGGTTATTTGAGGACTTGGGTATAAGAATGGAAGGCGAGAACATGGTGCCACACGGAGGTGACGGAGTGACTGAAACGGAGTGTTTCGGATTCAAAAACAATCGTTTCAGCAGACTCAGAAACTCGTTGTGGGCTATGCTCTGACTTCCAAGAAGAAGAAGAGTTTCTTGCAGCCCAAGCTTGAAGTCCTGGCTAGGTAATCAAACACAACACTAATGCTTCTCTGCTCTGTTTTTACATATAAACTGAACCCAAAATGTCTTTCGACTTTCAAAAGGATAGCTAGTACTTTTGACATTTTTCACTAGATTTGGTTCTTGTTTCCTTACTCTTGTTTTGGTAGAGCTTGGCTGATTCTATTGTGGAGGACCAAAGCTACTTGCAATTGTCTTGTCATGTACCATGTTTTTTTCCTAGCTAAGACTTAGACTCTTGTGGTATCAGGTACCTTTGTTTCTATGGGAATATTCCTTTGTGTAAATCCTTTTTGGATTAGTCTCTATTGAAGTTTGACTTTAGCCTCCTTAAAATAAAAATACACTTGATGTTTGCCTTTTCTATGGCTTGGAAAACTTCTTCAGCCACATGGGTGTTTTTTAGTTAAAACAATGACTAGTTCTTCTATCTCAAACAAGGATCTAATCACCCCATAACTTTCATCTTTTTTTTTCCTTTACTACCAAAGTGCTAACATAACTGCTGTTGTGTCTATTTCTAGGAGAAAAGGCATTTACTTTGTCGCCATTGATTTAAACCGTCCACTTTCTGAACAAGGGCCATTTGATGTCTTTTTGCATAAGGTTTGTGAAGAAACTATAAAAATGCTTTCAACTAAAACTTTTGTTTCTTTAAATGTGTTATTTTTCTGGGGTCAATTCTTTAATGTGTTTCTGCTAGAAATCTAATGAGTTATATGATTCTTCATTTCCAGTTGCTTGGACAAGAGTGGCAAGACGTTATTGAGGTTAGTAAAATTGGCTGCCTATTGGTGTAAGAGTATTTTCCATGTCATGGAGACTAGTGTCTTCAAACACAATATCTTGTTCGACAATCTCATGTTTGACTCACTATGTTTGTAGGATTACAGGCAGACACACCCTGAAGTGACTGTGCTTGATCCTCCAGGTGCAATACAACGTATACGTAATCGACAATCGATGCTTCAGGGTTTGGAAGATTTGAACCTCTCTGATTGCAGTGGTAATGATTCACATTTTGTTATTTTGACATCAAGATCAAGAACTTTTTAAAATATGTCTATAAGTGATTTCTGTTAATCTTTGTAGGCAGCATTTTAGTTCCAAAGCAAATGGTTGTCTGGAAAGATTCAGCATCTAGTGCAGATAAAGTTGTGGAAGCTGGTCTTAAATTTCCACTAGGTACAACAACTTAACATATATTCTTTCCACTAAACTTGGTCCAAACTTGATTCTTGTAACTTTGTTCCAGTTGCAAAGCCACTTTGGATCGATGGAACTGCAAAGTCACATCAGTTGTTTTTAGCTTATGACAGGCTCTCGCTTGCAGAACTTGATCCAACTTTAGTCCTGCAAGAGTTTGTTAATCATGGTACTATTGTGTTTTAATTTACACTTTAGTATGCAATTGTCTCTACATGGCCGATCTTGAAATGTTGGAGACCATAAATATGGTCTGTGCCTAGAACCAGTAGTCCATGTCCCAAATTATTGAATGCATCTTGATTCACATTTTGCTGCATGAAGGAGGAGTTATGTTCAAGGTGTTTGTGGTGGGTGATACTATAAAAGTTGTGAGGCGGCTCTCTCTACCAAATATTAGTAACTGTGAAAAAGCTAAAGTTGATGGCATCTTCAAATTCCCAAGGGTTTCATGTGCTGCTGCTTCAGCTGATAACGCAGACTTGGACCCTAGTGTTGCTGAGCTACCTCCAAAGCCTTTCCTCGAGGCCCTTGTGAAAGAGCTGCGAATCTTATTGGTATAAACTTGCTGCTATTTCACATTTTTGCCAATACAAGACTGTTTAAAAAAAAAAAAAAAAAGTTGTTGCTGGTTTGTTTTGATAGGGACTTCGGCTCTTCAACATAGACATGATCAGGGAACATGGGAGCAAGAACGTGTTTTATGTTATTGACATCAATTATTTTCCTGGTTTGTTTTTTTTTGATGCTTTTGTTTAGTGTGAATATGTTTTTTGAGAGAAATGAACTTATAGACTTTTTCCATTTGCAGGATACGCTAAGATGCCAGATTATGAGCAAGTGTTTGTAGATTTCTTCCACAATATGGCTCAAGCCATACAGAAGAATAGACATTGTAAATGAAAAAGTGTTTTAAAATCATGTAAGGAGCAAAGAATAATGACTAAACTAATGATTGATTTGTACAGAATTAGCTCTCATCCCTTTTGGAAGCTTTATCAGATAACAAGTTTTGATTAGTGATTCTGAGTTTTTTTAACAACTCAAAATGTTTTAGAGAAGTTGCTATTGGACTCATTTTACCACACAAAATCATCCTCGTCTTAGTAATTGTGATTGAACCCGAAATCCGAACCAAACACTAACAAATAAATTTGAATTTTTAAGTTTCTTGACACTAACAAACTAATTTCGAGTTTGGATAATACTCATAATCCAAAACAAATTTAAAAACCTCGAAATTAAAAAATTTAAAAAACCCCAAAAAAAAACTTGATCTAAAAATGAAAATTAGTGTCCAAATGAATCGTAGAAATATATAAAAAAATATTTCAAATATATAGTCTTATGTTTATTTTGAGATAGAAAATTTACCTAGTTGAAACCAAAGCATTAGTCCCATAAATACTTGAATGGGATTATGAGACTAAATCAATATGACCAACAGAATTTCGGTTAGTTACATAAACCAAACCAAACCAAATAAACCGGTTCAATCAAATTGAGTTCGTCAACTCTTCCTCTGTCTCAAAAAACGCAATCCTTAAACCTCTCCTCCCTTCGCTACCATTCTCGTCCCAACAATGTCTCTCCTCCTCCGAACTCTCCCTCTCCGACCTTCCCTTTTCCTCTCCGCCACCGCCAACGCCGCCGCTATCTTCCTCTTACCCAAACTGAGACACCCACTTCCCCGAACCCAAACAACCTTCCGCAATTCCACCGCCGCAGCTACCTCCAACGACGCCGTAGTGAAACCTCCTCCTCCTTCTCCTCCGTCGGTTCTCAAGTGGGTATCGCGCACAGAGATTTGTGGTGAGTTATCAGTCGACGATGTTGGAAAAAGAGTCCACCTTTGCGGGTGGGTCGCCCTCCACCGAGTCCATGGAGGTCTCACTTTCCTTAACCTTAGAGATCACACGGGCATTGTACAGGTCTGTGATCTTCAACTAAAGTCTTCCACTTTGTATCAATAGCCGTTGAGTATTAGTTAACTATATAGTCTCCTTGGTCTGAAAGGATTATCCTTTTGATTCGTACCTGTTCAGCTCTGTTTCTCAGTTTCTGTAACGCAAAGATGATTACTTTGAGGACTTTATGGTTTGTTAATGTTCGAGAGGTTTATAATTATTAGGTTAGGACGCTTCCGGATGAGTTTCCTGTGGCGCATGCCTTGATCAATGACATGAGGCTTGAGTATGTTGTTTCAGTGGAAGGTACTGTTCGTACTAGGCCTAATGAGTCCATCAACAAGAAAATGAAAACAGGAGACGTTGAGGTGTGCTATGTGTATATATATGCTATATATTCTGGTCTTCTTGAGAGATGATTCAGGTAGTTTGTTGCATTAGGTAGTTGCAGAGTCTGTTGAAATATTAAATCCTGTGAGGTCAAAGCTTCCCTTCCTCGTTACTACTTCAGACGAGACAAAAGATTCAGTTAAAGAAGAGATTCGCTTAAGGTGCAATATTAGCTATCTTTCATGGTTGGTCGTTTTGTATTGAAGCATCTAAGTGCTTAATGATGCTTTTGGGGTTTGTTTGTATGATGTTAGATTTCGATGTCTCGATCTACGCCGTCAGCAGATGAAGAACAATATTGTTCTTCGCCATAATGTTGTGAAGCTGATTAGGAGGTATCTAGAAGACATTCATGGGTTCATTGAGGTACTTTCTTCTCCATTCGAAAGAGGGTCTGAGTAGTTTCTTTTGTATATTTTGAGTTTAGGGTCTTGCTCACTTTTTTTTTCATTTTGGTATGTTGTTTGTGTTAGATTGAAACTCCAATACTTTCTAGATCTACTCCAGAAGGCGCTCGAGATTATTTGGTTCCTTCAAGAATTCAGGTGCATATTACTTCTTTTCATCTTGATTTATTCCCTTGAGAGAATGAAGAAGCTTTCAACATAGTTTATAGATCTGATTCTATCAAATGTCTCTTTCGAAGTCAGGAACATTTTATGCTTTGCCACAAAGTCCTCAGCTCTTCAAACAGATGTTAATGGTCTCTGGTTTTGACAAATATTACCAAGTAGCAAGGTATGTATGTGATCTTTTGCTCTTAAGCATGGTTCAGAATAGGACTCTCTAGCATAAGTGGCTCATCACCTTCATTTACACCTAAAATAGGCACGTTTGTGCAAATGATTTTCCTCTCTTACGCTTTTTTCGGTATCATCAGATGTTTTAGAGATGAAGATCTAAGAGCTGATAGGCAACCTGAATTCACTCAGCTTGATATGGAAATGGCGTTCATGCCTATGGAGGAAATGCTGAAGCTGAATGAAGATCTTATTCGTAAGGTTAGGGCTCCACTGAGCTATGTTTAATGATTTTTATCTTTTGTAACAGTCACGCAAGAATGTTTTACGAATTATTTGTACCAACTTCTTGCTTCGTGATGTGTTTTATGTCTTGTTATTCTTTTCCTCTTTTCTATGTGAACTTTCAGCACTCTTTTTTATTATTTGACCTTATTGTGTAGGTCTTTGCAGAGATCAAAGGTATCCAACTACCTGATCCATTCCCAAGACTGACGTATGCTGATGCAATGGATCGATATGGGTCAGATAGACCAGATACAAGATTTGATCTTGAGTTGAAAGACGTAATATTATCTGCATCTTGGTTATTTAGTGCGTTATAGAGCTATTTTCCAGTCTATTAAAGTTTACATTCCAAGTTTATGAAATTGCAGGTGTCAAATATATTCAGAGAATCGGCTTTCAAGGTTTTCACGGAGGCCCTTGAAAGTGGTGGGATTATTAAAGTATTATGTGTGCCTTTGGGTGCTAAAAAGTATTCAAACTCAGCTCTCAAAAAAGGAGATGTTTACAATGAAGCAATAAAATCTGGAGCAAAGGGTCTACCGTTCTTGAAGGTCGTGGATAATGGTAAATAGATATATCATGCCTACTTCCAGTAATAGTCATTTAATTATACTTTGTACATTCAGCTCTGATTAGGTCTAAGCTTCTGATGCAGGCGAGGTCGAGGGAATTGCAGCATTAGTGTCTAGTTTAGACTCGGAGGGTAAAGCAAACTTTGTGAGACAATGTGGAGCAAAGCCTGGTGATCTTATTTTATTTGGAGTGGGTCCTGTTACTTCTGTTAATAAAACCCTAGACAGGTTAAGACTCTTTGTCGCTCATGACATGGATTTGATTGACCATGTGAGTTTCTCAATTGACCAGTCACTTCCTTTCTCCTCTTAATGACTGTTTATCTGGTTAATGGCATATCATGTTTATTATATAGTCCAAGAACTCCATTCTATGGGTAACAGACTTCCCAATGTTTGAGTGGAATGAACCAGAGCAGAGGCTTGAGGTCTGTCAATTTATAATCTGATATCTTGCGTTAGATGATATTAAATGGCCAAAGATGTTCTTTGCTAATATAAAACATCTATCTATTCAGGCATTACATCATCCATTCACAGCTCCTAGGCCTGAAGATATGGATGACTTACCTTCTGCACGAGCTCTGGCTTATGACATGGTCTACAATGGGGTCGAGGTAAACAAAACAGCTTGGTCATTTACTTTTCATGGAACAATAGTCTGGGACATTTTGATACATTTGTCTTGATGTATACCAGATTGGTGGAGGAAGTTTAAGGATATATAAGCGGGATGTCCAAGAAAAGGTTTTGGAGATCATTGGAATCTCAGCTGAAGAAGTGAGAATCATTTTCTTTTTCTTCATTTACATGTATAACGTCGATAGATATATGTAATCCTTGTCTCATGCTTTTTTTTTTTCTACAAACAGGCTGAAGCAAAGTTTGGCTATCTTCTGGAGGCTCTTGACATGGGTGCTCCTCCTCATGGTATGTAAATTTATTAGGCTCTGTTAATTCCTAGACATATGGAAAGAAAATTTTCGTGACCCTTACCGTCTATGCCAAGAGTCTTCAGTGGTTCAACCTGTCCTTTGATGTGTTAATCAACCCGTAGCAACTTTTTTCCTAGAGTCTTTAAGGCAAAATGGGCTTATATTTGTCTGAAACTTAGTCAATAACTTGATGGCACTCTTGTGATGATAATGTTGCTGAAGAAGATTGTTCAGGCATGGTTGATCGAGCATTTAGCATATTATTGCAGGTGGAATTGCTTATGGATTGGATAGGATGGTGATGATGCTAGGAGGTGCGAGTTCCATAAGGGATGTAATAGCTTTCCCAAAGACAACCACGGCGCAATGTGCTCTAACTAGAACTCCCTCTGAAGTCGATCCAAAGCAGCTCCAAGATCTCTCCATTCGCACCAAATAGTAGCGTTCTTAACACAAGCATCATTGGTGCTCTGAGAACACGATTAAGTAGAGA
>CAJHQP010005875.1:0-42469 GCA_905132765.1 Moricandia arvensis
TTCTTACAGCCGATAAATCGCTAAGCGCAGATCAAAACGTAACACTCTAAGTCTCTCAGATAGCTCGGAGCACGTCCCCAATCAGCGCTAGTCCCGAGTCAGCCCGAATGCCCATACCACTAGAGTATCGTGCACTACGGATACTATCGGGCTCAAATTATCTTATAAGCTCGATAAATCGCTAAGCAGATAAATCACGCATTACGACCTCTATAAGCTCCCAGGAGCTTCAGAGCACGACCCAGTCGGCTGTCCCGAGTCAGCGACCTACTCGACGAGTCGCATACGAGATTACTGTGTGGTCAATCTTAAGGTCCCAATAGAATCGCTAAGACTCGATGAAAACGTAACACTCTAAGTCCTAGAGGTCCGCGAGCCACGACTACTCAGTCGGCTATCCGAGTTCAACGCGCGACCTACTAGAACAGTGGGCCATACGCGTTACTGGGTCATCCTAAGCTCGATAACTTGCTTAGGTCAGATAAACGAATATATAAACCTCTAAGTCCCCTAAGCTCGAAGCACACTCAGTCGGCTGTCCCGGGGTCAAACGACCTACTAGAGTGGCCATACGGATTACTTCTGGTCAATTCTAAGCCTGATAAATCGCTAGGCAGATAAAGCGTAAACCTTTGAGTCCCGAGTACGGAACACGACTCAGTCGCTGTCCCGAGGTTAGCGACCTATTGGAGTAGCGGACAGGGTACTTCAGGCATCTCTCGACATCCCATTCAATCACTAAGGGCAAAAATATGCACGGAAAGGATCTCAAGAAGAACTCAAAAACTCGGGAGTATCGATTAAAACGGATGCTCAAGAAGAACTCAAACCCGGAACAGATTGGATAACCGAAACCAAGACTTTGGATTAAAAAGGCGAATCTGAAAGTATTACAACAGCTCCACCAACGGAGTAAGCAAAATACAAAAGAAACAAAGGAAGATAAATCTAATCGATGCTCCGACAAGCCATCTCCTTCACGAGTCCGACGAATGAGCTAGAAGAAGTCTGAAGCTCGTCATTCTGTTGCTCGCCAATCTCCTCTTCCCTCGGAAACGACCTCATTCTCTCGTCCATAGCAGATGTACCGAAGCAGACCCTGATTGACATCACTAAGTTCAATCCGTCAGGATCAAGGCCCCGAGAAGGTTTGTCATACCCACCTTCGATAAAGGCGAGAAGCGCCTCATCGACGTACTCTGACTCCAGCCTTAACGGAGACAGCGTGTAATCACCTTCCTCTGGTGACCGAGATCAAGCTTCTCCGCCTCAGCCATTCTGAGCTTCTCCTCCTCCGAAGAAGAAGTCAATCTTCCCTGCGGAATCGCCATACCCCTCTCTTCCTTGAGCATTTCAGACATTTGCGGTTCAAAGGCCTGGCTCCACAGGCATCGTGCATCGTCGAATTCTGTCCAGCATCTCCTCGCGCTCCTGAAGTCGCTTGAAGCGGATTCCGCCTCAGCAGCCATCACTGCACAAACCTTTAGCCGCTCCCGAGTGACCTCGCTGACGTGCGACCTTCGCATAGAAGAAGCTTTCCTTCTCAACTCTTACATCATCGCAGCCTTCTCCTTCTCGAGCTGAAGCTTCTCTAGTCGCAGTTCTTCCGCAGCAACCCGCGCAGCATCCAATCCTTGGCGACGTGCCTCGAGCTCCTTCGCCTGAGCTTTCGCTTGGCTGACAACTTCTTCCTAGCGTTTCGAGCTCTCTTCAAGCAAGACTTCGAGCGCAGAAACCTCTTCGCGCGCTTTCCTATTCTTCTCTGGCGCTTACCCAAGCTCGAATAGGTCGTCTTTAGCTCGGCGTCATATATCTCCCGACCAAAGAGGTTCACCCCACTGTCGACCTACCGAGAAGGAGCCGAGTCAAGATATGGGAAATAACTAATGAATATGAAAAGACGGAGTCACCTCAACTTACTTCACAAGCAAGACTAGCCACACTCGAGGTAACATCCTGGGAACACAGCTGATCGATCCGACGACTAAGTACTCGGCTCAAATTTTCAGACTGTGCTTCCTTCTGCGCTCTCACTCACCCCATCGATAGCTCGCGTCTCCTCCGGCCCAATGTCCTCTTTATCTTCTTCCTCTTCTGAGTATTTCCCGAAGGAGCCGCGACATTCTCAACATGGAGGATTGTTGCTCGGGGAGTAAGAGGGCCGGAGGTAAGGTCTGGATGTCCTCAGTCTCATCCGAGGCGAAGAACATCACTCGCCGAGAATCTCTCACAGATCTCTCGCCTCTCTTTGTGCTTTCCTCCTAAGCAACCTTCGGCGAGCGACTCATTTTCAGAAGCGTCAAGGATCGTCGAGTCGGGATCTTTTCCGACCACTACAAGCAGAAGCCGTCTCCCACCGCAGCAACATTTTCTGAAGTAGGAGGCAGAAGCCGTCCCACAGCAGCAACATTTTTGGAAGTAGGCATGAACGCTGCGATCAGAACGAATCTACTCATCAGACCCAAAGCCATCAACCACCCTCATTAGGCTGGCCGCAATTAGAAGATCAGCCTATTTGAGCTTTGAGTGAAGCAGTTAAGTACGGGCAATCCTTCATCTTTAGAGCTTCTGGTTATTCCTTATGCTCTTCCTTTGAGAATAGCTTGGATCTCTTTTTTACCGGCTGCATTAAGACACGGAGGCCTCGAGTCCCAGTCACCTTCACGCCATCAACACTTTGAGAAACTAATATGGGAATAGAAATTGCAAGTGGTATTCCTTACCTCGTCGATGCGATCTACGCCATACGGTATCCTGTCTTCGCTGATATCTAACCACCTACAGATGACCGAGCTCAACCAAGCTCGAGCGTTTGGCAAAGAACGTCCCTGGGATAATACCTTCGGACAGATAAAAGTTTGGATGCTTTCCTGCGCAAACAGATGGAAGGGTCATATTAAAACGTAAAAAGGAAGGATCAGGACAAGCGAGCTACCGGCTACACTGTTCCAATAAGTCCTAAACTCGTCCTCAGGTGGATCGACAAAAGCAAACTTATCCGACTTGACAAAGAAGTAAGCGCGCTGCCAGTCCAGGTCTTTACGGATGACCAGTGATGATGTTGTAATTTTGCCCCATTCTCATAGAGAAAAGACCGTGATCCAAGCGAGAGACCGTCATCAGCTGTTCGAACGCGTACACGCACAAAGAGATCCCTATCTCCGCAGCCATCACATCAAGGCGACAATAATACGGTAGCCCCCGTTCACCATTTGACATAAGGCGAGATCGCGTCGAGAGACGTACAAAGTCACCAGGCGAGGAATCGGGAACCACAGCTTGGTGTCGGCTTCGAAGTAGGACTCATAGACGCACTGGTATCCGGCAGGGGGTGACCAAGGACATTGTCCTCTGTCGGGATAAGGTATGTCACCTCGACGGCATTGCAAAAGCGACGAGCAAGCTTCTCCCCCCAACTTGACGGTTGACTGAGTTTTTCGTGTAATGGTCCAAACCCTGCCCCTCCACGTCGGCGGCACGAAGCGACCTCGAAGAAACCGCGGGCTTACACTCGAATACTCCCATGCCACGTAGGAAATTGGGTACTAACGGTAAGATCATCTTCGTCCACTGACCTAACGGCAATCCGTCCGGATCGAGCTGGACGAAATCGAACAGGACTCCTCCGCCTGCGATCAGATGGAAGCAGCAGAGGCTGCCTCACTCGGGGATCATTCAACATCTTTGCGGCAGCATTCCCATCATCATCACCCCTGATCTCCCTTTCTGCATCAACAACAAGGAGTCGCTCCGACAAGCTGAGATTCGCGACGTCCGCTAATGAGTGTCGGTGCGCTAAGTCGAAGTCGTCCAAGATCTCGTCGCTCTCTAGCAGGACTCGACGTCGCGACATCTTTCCCCTTTTCTTCGCGAGTAAGCTTCTGCCTCGGAGACATATTACTATATCGACACTATATAACCTACAGTCTAGAGAGAGAAAGCGGAGAGAAGGGAGAGAGAAGAGAGGATACCTGTAGTAGCGGAGAAATGACAGGAATGGAGAAACCAAGAGTATTTATAAGGAAGCGGGGGCACGACTACCAGAGTCATAATTAAGTCTGTTAAAGCCTAGTTGGGCCTCAACTTGACTCGCGACCGTTCATATTCCAGCCTAAATGGGCCTAGATCCTCGAGAACCACCCATCCACTCGCGACTGTTCGCATTCCTACGAACCTCATAAAGAAGGTGAGCTGACGGTACAACGGGCGCGTCGAAGCCAGATAGTGAACTAGCGATTCCCGACGAGCTAAGGACGGGACAGCGAGATAATAACCAGTAGGGATAGGCCGCGATCCACCGACCTATCATTAACGGACCAAATTGTTTAAATCCGCCCCGACCTTAGGAATCAGCTAGGCAACGGATCAGGGGGACTTACTGTAGGAGGTGAATAAGTTCTTTTGTAAGGCCCGTTGAATAATAGGCCCATCCCGTTAAGGACCAATCCGCATCTCGGTCAATTAAGGACCAGATTAGCCGTAATTCGGCTAATCTTCGCGATAAGTCGAGTTAACGACTCGACTAATAAAGGTGCCGACTTCTTGGGCCGACCACGGCCCATCGATCAGGAAAGCCTATCAGGTTCGAGACCAGCTCGTTAGGGTGAACGGGACAACAGTATAAAAGGGTGTGAAGAGGCAACAGGAAGGGGATCCAAAATCGAACTGACTCACAAGATGGCTAGAACTAGGGTTTCACTTTGTACGTTCTATCCGACCTGTGTAAAGCATCCAAGCTCACTGAGCTCCGTCGAGCGTCATCTCTCTTTTCCTCATTTGTACCTCGAACTCATTCATCAATAAAGTTTCCAGTTCACCATTTATAGTATAACCTACCTTTGTCATAACCCACTGACGAGTCCCGTCACCTTCTTACTGATAATAGACCGAACTCGGTTCAAACAGAGATGTGAGTTTTATGAACTTAAAGCTCTAGGAAAGCGTTCTCTATCCGTCTTTTTATTATTGGGTGATCCCGTTTGCATCTTATAGTGTGGACATTGTCATGATAACGAGAAAGGTATATGAGCAGCATGTGAATGTTCCCTCTGTATATTGTAAGTTAGTTTTTTCTTTTTAAAATGTTTGTAGGTTTAGTTGTGTGAGATATCAAACAAAGTCTCACATTGAAAAGTTTAGACAAGAAATCTCTAATATATAAAGAAAAGTTCAACTCTAATTAGTACGAGGCCTTTTGGGAATAAATCCAAAGTAAATCCATGCAGGTCTATTAGGTCCACAGTGGACAATATCGTGCTAATCGGATATTAAGAGTTGGACATGAGCCTTCACGATCCAACAATTGGTATCTGAGCGGTTTGACGAAGATCTGCAAGAAGACCAAAATACCCTTCAAGTAGGAATGGGACCCTTCAAAGTAGGAAATGGAGGTTCGACAGAAACTAGTCAAAAGATACTGGAAGTGTGGGACCATTTGAGAGAGAGAATGTGAGATATCAAACAAAGTCCCACATCGAAAGTTGACAGTATCGTGCGGGCCTATTAGGTCCAAAGTGGACAATATCGTGCTAATCAGATATTAAAGAGTTGGACATGGGCATTCACATCCCAACAATTGGTATAAGATCGGTTTGACGAAGATCCGCAAGAAGACCAAGATACCCTTCAAGTAGGAATGGGACCCTTCAAGTAGGAAATGGAGGTTCGAAAAGAAACTAGTCAAAAGATACTAGAAGTGTGTGAGCATTTGAGGGGGAGAATGTGAGATATTAAACAAAGTGCCACATTAAAAGTTTAGACAATAAATCTCTAATATATAAAGAGAAATTCAACTCTAATTAGTATAAGACCTTTTGGGAAGGAATCCAAAAGTAAATCTATGTGGGCCTATTAAGTCCAAGTGAATAATATCGTGCTAATCGAATAATAAAGAATTGGACATGAGCCTTCACGATTCCAACAAATTGTTGATATTATTCTTACTATTTGACATTAATCGATCGTTCATGCTTTCAATTGTAATATGTTAGCGAAATATATATATATAATATATATATATATATATATATATATATTATATAGAGAGAGAGAGAGAGAGAGAGATCTTAGTGATGAGTGCTTTTTATTTGTTGGTTTGATAACGTTTTGATTAAGGATCGGGCCTTAGTTGTTGTGTTATGGGTTTGATCAGATTTAGAGAATGCGTACGTTATAAATGTGTTGGACAATAAACACCTGTATATTTCAAAGAACAATTTGGAACAAGTATGTTTAGTTTGATATTTTTTAATTCTTACTGCCGCTGCTAGGATGGTTCCTGCTTATTATAGTCATTTCCCAACCCTTTGTTGTGAAATTTAATCAATCCCTGATTTTTAGTTTACCTTGTAATGTTTGTGTGGCTGATGGAGTTGATGTTTGTTGAAATCTTGGGTGGTGACTGATGTTTTAAGGGGTATTGAAACTGTTCTTTCAACGTACACATTTTGAATGGTGAAAAATGGTCGTATGGCTGTTGAATTTAACAATGTTACATCTGGAAGTGTATTTTGGGTAATGTAATGTATTTAATAACTCAAATAAAATACATTGTATCCCGCAAGTGAAAAATAAGTTGAATAATTACATAAGTTGAATAAATGTTATTTATTGATCATATCCAAAAAATAATTTTTAAAAATTGTAAGTTGACTTGAATTTAATATATAGTAACTTTAATATAAATATTATTATATAAGAGACTTTTAATAAAAATTATTTTAGAATTCGAATAGGAACAAAATAACTTTGTTCTCTGCGTGCCAAACCGAAAGTCTATTGATTGTAATTCTATGCCCACTTGGGGATGATAGATGCAACGATCCTTATTTTAAATGAGAGCCGAGGTTGTGGATGGTGTTGCGACGTCACTCGTCACTCGTCACTGTGACTAATTGTTTGTTATTTGAAGATGAGAAAGTGAGATTTGAGTTTTCTTTTTCAAATTTAATTGCATATGGCAACTTCTATATCTTACGTATTGTTCTATCAAACTTTTTCAAGTTTGTATCTCAATCCTTGTATTCCCTTGAACTATATGTCGGGGTTTTAGTTTATCGGCTTGCACATCGTGGTTTGCACGATGTTTCTAATATGTAATCATTTAAATTTAGTAACGAAGAAAAAAATTCTATTGTCATTAATAAAAACTCAATAAATAGCATCACATGTGCTAATAATTATCGGGCAATAAGACATAATCTCTATAGAAGAATAAACTCAGTCGAGAGCCAATTGCGTGTAATCATTTTCCATATTGCCGCTCAAAATGTGTTTAGACAATAATCTTTCGCGACTCCTTATTTTGGCTTGATAAGTTCATGTGTATTTTTTTACTTTTGTGCAGGTATTGATGTTCTTGTCAAAAAACAATGAAGAACTGAAGATGTGTGGTTGAGACAGAGCTGAAGTATTTCATGAAGGACGACATGAACTACAGTGTGGACCGCGAAGTAAAGTGAAGAGCAGGTCAAGGAATGAGCCTTATAGGAAGATTTACTACAGTGTGGACCGCGAAGTCAAGAAGTGGGGAAGAAGCAATCAACTTATGGGATAAGGTAGATTGGCTTATTCGCTGAAGGATGCAAAATGGAAAGTTCCCACTGGATAGATTTAGGTTATTCCTCTAAGTATAAAAGAGGGAGTTAGCGTGGTCTTGGCCAACTAACACACATAGAGAGCTTTTATCAAGAGAGAGTTTGTAAGTTCGAATAAAGAGAGGGAAAGAGACTAGGCAAGTCTGTGAGCGGGTTATACTAGTCAACAAGTCAAGGTTTGTCTTGAGCTTGATTGAAAATTTCTTTTAAGAACTTTTATGTGCTTTTAGAAGAATTAATCTAGTCGTATTTCTTGGAAAGAATAATACTTGTGTTACTGTGTGTTCTAGTTTCTGTATTATATTACTTTTTACATTAACAATGGTATCAGAGCAGGTACTGAGTTTTAAACATGTAAGGATCCTGCGGAAAGAATGGAGAGTTATTCAAGAATTGGTGTCTAACTCCAAAGTGATTCTGGATGCGGGAAACTATGGATTCTGGAAGGCCATGATGAAGGCTACGATCAAAGGCATTGACTTACTCGCGTGGAAGGCAGTTGAATCTGGGTTGAAGGAGCCTATTGCGAGAGTGAAGATGGTAAGGATGTAGCCAAATATGAGGAGCTATAGACTAATGAAGAAAACAAACTAGCAAATTCAACGTAAGAGCACTCACGGCGATTTATTGTAGTCTCGCAAGGAAGCAGTTTGAACTGATTCAGGGGTGTGAATCAGCTAAAGAAGCATGTGACATTCTTCAGAGGCACTTTGAGGGGACAAATAAAGTGCTAAGCTCAAGAAGAGATATGCTAGATACTCGGTTTCAAGATTTGAAATGGATGAGAATGAAACAATTGCTGATTTCATCTCTAAGTTAAGCTCCTTGGCTCAAGAGGCTCTTACCCTGGAGAAGAAGTACAAGGAGAAGAAGCTTGTGAAGAAATTCTTAAGGTGTTTACCAGGCAAGTTTATGGCTTACAAAGCTGCAGTGGAAGTAGCGCTTGACACTCATGATATAAGTTTCGATGAAGTAGTGGGAATGCTCTAGGCTCATGAAATGGAACTTAACAGTGGAAAGAAGTTAAAAGGAATTTCACTTGCAGTAGTTGAGAAGGAAGAGATCGGAGAGAATAATCCAGTGAATCTGCTGGTCAGGAGATTTGATGGAGCTCTTCGAAATGTAGAGCAATGTCAGAAGAAGTTCAATCCTAGACAGAAGGCTGTGGAATCGAGAAGATTACCAGAAAAGCTGATGTAAAGTGCTACGAGTGCAAAGGCTATGGGCATTTCAGAACTAAATATCCCACTGTGAAGAGAAGAGAACTTAAGTGTTTTGGCTGCAAGGTTTTGGTCACACTCAAGCTGAATGTGTGATATAGATGGTAAGAAGAAGAAAGAAAGGTCCATTTTGGGGATCAGTGAGAGTGATTCGGAGAGTGACAGTGAAGAGGAGCTGAACAACTTTGTGGCAGTCTTAGGAATAATTAAATTTGTGTCTAACTCTGGAAGTGATAGTGAGTCTGAAAAAAGAACATAATGAGAGCTATCAAGAAGTCCGTGAGATTATGGTCAGAACTTGGAGCTGAAAATCTCTCACTAACAAAAGAGAAAGTGTGCCTTGAAGCAGAACTGGGAGTGGTACAAGAAGAACTACAGAGGGAAGCGGAACTTGTTAAAGAAACTGTGAATCTGATCTAACAAAAATTACTCCTTGCCAAGAAAGCTGAAGATCTCAAAGAGGAGGTGGAGCCTGAATAGAAGATCTCTTCGGATCTTATAGTAGAGTTGGATCAACAGTACAAGAAGATCAAAATGCTCACCGCAACTAAGCAACTTGACAAGTTGTTGACTCTTGGCAGAACGGAAAAACGTACATGGGAATGGGCTACAATAGAAGACAAAGTGGAACTACATGTGTTACAAACTTTGTCTCGAGAGGATATGCACATGATAAGGAAACTAAGACAAAAAGTTCATCAAAACAGATCACTAGTTGTTTCTTATGTGGGAAGATTGGTCACTACAAGAGATTCTGGCAGAAGTTTCTAGAGAAGGTCAGACAAATCTGGAGACAACGAAAGTTCTGGATAATTGGAAAAACAAATTGAGCTTGGACGAAGGAAGTTGATCTTTATCCCAATACAACAACATGTGCAGCAAGTGGACTCAGGTGTAACATGGCATTGGTTACTGACGACTCAGGATCAGATGAACCTTGGTACTTTGACAGCGGATGCTCTAGACACATGACAGGAAATGTTGAGTATCTAGGAAAGTTAAAAAGGGTGAAGGGAGGAAAGGTAATCTTTGGAGATGGAGGACATGGAGTCATCAAAGGGAAAGGTACCATATGTGACATTGATCTACCTAAGTTGGTAAATGTCTTCTTTGTCAAATGACTCAAAGCTAATTTGATCAGTGTGAGTCAACTGTGTGAGAGGGACTCACTGTGGTGTTCTCTGCTACTGAATGTCGCGCTATCAATGAATATGGAGTAACAATTCTGCAAGGAGTTAGAGCTGGCAACAACTGCTGCATGTGGGAAAAGAAAGTCATGTGTCTGTAAGCCCAAGGAAATGTTGAATTGTGGCACCAACGACTATGCCATATGAATCTTCGCAACATGGCAAACCTGGTGAACAAAGACTTGATCCGAGGAGTACCAAAACTTGGGATAGATGACCAAATGGTGTGTGGAGAATGCAGTTAAGGGAAACAAGTAAAAGTACATCACAAGAAGATACCAGATGTTCAAACTTCAGCACCACTTGACTTGGTTCACATGGACCTCATGGGGCCTGTGCAAACCGAAAGCATTGGAGGGAAGAAATATATGTTTTGTGTTAGTTGACGACTTCACGCATTTCACTTGGGTCAGGTTCATCAGAAAGAAACCAGAAACTGCTGAAAGCTTCAAGATATGGGCATTGTAACTAATAAATAAAAAGGGAGGAATCAAAAAGATTTGGAGTGACCATGGTGGGGAATTCCAGAAAGAAACCATGATTCAGTTCTTTGAAATCAAAGGAATTTCTTATCAATTCTATGCCCCTAGGACACCACAACAGAATGGGATGGTGGAAAGAAAAAAACGTTACAAGAAATGGGTAGAGCTATGATCCATGGTATGAAGATACCCCACAAGTTTTAGGCTGAGGCTTAGTACGGCATGTTACATTGTCAATAGGGTGTATGTGAGAAAAGGGACCACAAAAGCTCCTTATGAAATGTCGACTGGCAAAACACCTAATTTGGATATTTTCATGTTTTTAGATGCATGTGCTATATACTGAATGACAAGGACTATCTTGGGAAGTTTGATTCAAAAAGCGATGAAGAAATCTTTTTGGGTTACTCAGGAACAAGTACAACGTACAAAGTCTACAATAAGCGATCAGCTATCATCATGGAGTCAGTCAATGTGTTGTTTGATGATCTACCAGCGGTCACATGGGGACAACATGAGATACATGAAGAAACTGACACAGCTGAGGACAAAGCATGTAAAAATATCCCTGAGACTACCGAGGAAGAAGATTATGCACAACATCAAGTGATTCAGCAAGTGCATCGAAATAACTATGTGGCAGATGTGATAGGTAAGGTTGGTGAAGGACGTAAAACTCATGGGAAGGTCATCAACTTTAGAGAAATGGTGCAGTTTTGCCTGCTTTGTGTTAGTCACTAAACCAAAGACATATGTTGAAGCACTCTGTGACGAATATTGGATTGTCTTAATGGAGGAAGAACTTAAACATTTTCCAGAAACGATGTGTGGGAAGTTGTTACTTGTCCAGATGGATTGAACATTGTTGGAACCAAGTGGATCTTCAAGAACAAAACTCATGAGCATGGAGAAGTGGTTTACAATAAGGCACGACTTGTAGCACATGGGTACTCTCAAATCGAAGGTGTAGACTTTGAGGAAACATTTTCCCCTGTTGCTCGGTTGGAATCCATCAGGCTATTTCTAGGTATGGCTTGCATCATATACTTCAAAGTCTATCAGATGGATGTAAAAAGTGCATTCTTGAATGGTATACTTAAGAGGAAGTCTATGTAGAACAGCCAAAACGATTTCAAGATTCCACCCACCGTAGACATGTCTATAACTGAAGAACGCACTGTACGGATTGAAGCAAGCCCCAAGAGCATGGTATGAGAGACTCATAGGGTTCTTGGTCGAAGGTGGATACATCAGAAGTAGTCTGGATAAGACACTGTTCTTTATGGAAAATGATGAAGACACAATCATTGTTCAAATCTATGTGACAATATCATTTTTGGAGGTACTTCTCAGAAGATGGTGGATGATTTTGTGGAGAACATGACCCGTGAAATCGAAATGAGCATGTGTGGGAGCTTAAATACTTCCTCGGGCTCCAAATCACTCAATATTATCAAAGAGTGTTCACCTCACAAAGTGCTTATGCACACAACCTTGTGAAGAGATTTGGGCTAGAGAACAACAAAGTTTCAAGAACTCCCATGAGTACGTTACTGAAACTTGCACGAGATGAAGCAGGGGAAGATGTGGATGCAACCCTATATCGTGGCATGATATGCAGTTTGCTATATCTCACTGCTAGTCGACATGATCTTTCCTTCAGTGTTGGAGTGTGTGCAAGATACCAAGCCAAACCAAAGGTGTTTCATCTAATTCCTGTCAAGAGAATCATCAAGTATGTCAAGGGAACAAAAAGATTGGGGATCCATTAATCAAGGAACTCAAACAAGAATTTGCTTGCTTATTGCGATGCAGACTGGACAGGGTGGGGATGACATTAAAAGTACAAGTGGAGGGTGTTTCTTTCTTGGAAACAACCTGATATCATGGCTGAGGAAAAGCAGAACTTTGTATTACTTTATACGGCAGAAGCAGAGTACATAACCACAACTTCTCTGGATGAAGCAAATGTCAGTTGATTATAGGATGCGCTCTGGACCCTTTCTGGTACACTGTGATAACAAAAGTTCTATTTATATCTCGAAGAATCCAGTCCAACATTCCCGGACAAAGCACATTGACATCAAGCATCATTTCATCAGATAATTGGTTGAAGACAATCAAGTAGTAATTGAACATGTTGTTACTGATTTACAGTTGGCGAATATATCACTAAATATCTTGTTCTCAATTGATTTACCATACTAATAAATGCCATTTGAGTATGTAACCTTGATTGCTGAGTCAAGTTGTGCAGGGGTTGACACATGTACTTGTTCAGGATGTACATATGATTCAAATTATGTTTGGAACTTGAGAACGCTGTGGAAAAGAGCTGCTTAGTGTGCCGTCAATTTTGTTGAGGTACAGGTTCCGCCTGAGTGAATGTTCAAATACCCAAAGAGCCAGAAACAACCTAAAAGATTCTCAAAGAAAAGAAAAAAAAGAGGGGGGGGGGACACACTCACGCATGATAAAGGTTGAAAACCCTCAGGATTGATGAAGGCACAAAAATGTGAAAGCTAGCTACAAAAATAATCGAGTGCACCAGATCATACAATCTACATATATATATATATTCATATATGCAGCTTAAACCAAGTGCTGAGTCAGACCACGTATTATGCTTCTGAAACGTACAAAAAAATATTATGTTGAATTTTTGAATCTGTCTAAACTAAGGATAACTGGAAGTCGTAATAGGTGTGTGATTGCTATCTTTAAAGTCTGATGATAAAATTATATTTCTAGAATGTGCTTGAATTGTTGATAACCTTGGATGAGAGAAATCAAAAGTTACAGGTGCGCATAGTAAGGTGTTAAAAGAAAGGGACCAAATGTGCAATTTCAGAATAGTTGGTTGAGTTTCCCTCTTTAGTGGAAGTAGTGGCTCACAAACCCTAAAACGGTTCTTTATATGCAGACCTCGGAATCCACTTCCCCACTACTCGATCTCTTGCCAACAGACCTCATGCATTCCTTCAACCATGGCGAAAACAAAGAAGATGACATGTGATGGGTCCTCGGCTGGTCAATCAGCACATGCAGACTCTGAATCAAATCGTCCTCAACTTGCTGAAGGAGAATCTGTAGAATTTTCCACCACTAAGCCATACACCCCCTCTACGGTGCTGCCTGAGGTCACTGAAGATCTGGAATCATTTAACACGACTAATGAGAAGGCTCAATCTGACAAAGAGCGACGAATATCAAGGTACCTCTCAATGCGGTGATGATCTACTTCAAGGTTTTTCAACCGTGGCTGTAACAGTGAATGACCCAGAGGCGGCTGAGTCAAAATATCTGATTCATCAATCGCCAAATCATGAACAAGACTCTTCTCAGCCTGAACCTCAAGAAAAGGTATCTGATTTTTGTTCCTCTTGACAAAGACGAAAGAAAAGAAGAACATAAGAAGGGTCAAGAAGACTTTGAACAAATCTTGACAATTGCTGAGCAAGCAGCCACAACGATCTCTCTGGAGTCATCATCTGAAGAATGGTCTTAGACAAGGATAAGAAAGAAGAGGGTGCTACAAAGGCTGGGTCTTGCCCACCAAAGAGGCCCAATACTGGTGGATCAAGTGCTCTATGACAGTTTGTACAACCAGATGATGCTGCTAAGTCTCCACTCCTGGATAAGGAGTCCTCCGGGTCAAGTTGAGTTTGATCTAGGAGATGGCAGATCAGAGTTCTACAGTTGGTTCTGAAACTAAAAATAGGTATGAACAGTTTCTGGCTCGAAATGTGATTGCTGAATGAAGTGTTGACATAGATGAGCCAGATCAGTGGGACTATTTTGAGATTGACAAAAAGGGGGCTATGACAGCCAATGTCTCGTCTCTTGTTAGCTATGTTGACCAGGTTGTGGCTGAGTTCTATGCAGGCATTCCTACCACTAAAGTAGAGGATGATGTGGAATCAATTGATGTCTTAGTGCGAGGACATCTGTACCAGTTTGCTCCCTCGATCATCAGTGAGTTTTCTTGGACTTCCTTTATTGTCTGAAGAAGAAAATTGGGAAGAGGAAACCAAGGATGGTGTAACGGTCACTGAGATAGTTGAGTTCTTGACTGAAGGTGCCAAGAAGGTGTGGGCCAATCTGACCACAACTGACTTGTCACCTCGCTATGGGGCACTTATGATCATCGCTGCTCACAACTGGATTTTGTCTACCCACAAGACTCATGTCTCTGTGGACAGGGCTAAGTTGATCTACAAGATGACACGTGGAACTAAGGTTCATATAGGCAGCTTGGTGTTCAGACAAATCATGAACATCGGAGTGATTCAAAGGAATGATTCTTGCTGGCTGATCTTCCCTCGTTTTATAATGGGAGTTCTTCAGAAGTAGCATGCTCTGCAGCTTATGCTTGGTGAAAAACTTGTTTATCATGTTTCATACAAGAATGAAAAACGGGTTTGGGAAAACTATGAGTTGCTTAAGGCTAAGGTAAAGGGTAAGGAAAAAGGTGCCTGAAGGAACAACGTCAGCTCGCTCCACTCGTCCCTCACATGCTCCGCCAGCACCTAGCTCCAGCACAAGAACTGGTCCAAAACGTGTGCATGTGTATGAACTTGGTAGCGTAGCTGTTCCTCAAGGAATGCTCACTCAATAAGACCTCCGAAAAGCTCTTCAGAACATGACCAGAGCACTTCAAGCACTAACTGACATAGTGCAAAACCTGACGCGTTCGGTGGAGGGTTAGCACTGCTCTATCTCTCATTTCATTCCCTCATACATACATACCTGTTTTTTAATATGTGTGCTCACAATCAGGGGGAGAAGAGGAAGACTGAGATGAAGGGTTTTAAGTTTGCGGGGGAGGGGGGATCAACCTTTGTTTTGTTTTTAACTTGAAAGGTGTCTGGTGCTTGTTCTAGCAGCTGACAATCAAGGAGTTCTATGTACTTTACAGATTGCACCATTTGCTGCAATTGTGTTTTATCCTATGTTTCAGACAATCTTAGTTTATGGGGGAGTATTTATGCGTGCTGTCTTATTTTTTAAGATGTATTAATTACTTGAAACCAATGTTAGGATAATATAAGTATGCTTTTGGTTTCTCCAATCTCTTTTGTTTAGTCTCGGTATGTTTTTTTTTGTTTGCGTTTGCTTGGTTGTCTTCGTCTCAGGTACTTGTGACACGCACAAAATAAAAATGGGAGATTGAAAATTGTATTGCTGAGAGTTGAGACAGAGCTGAAGTAGTTTCATGAAGGACAGCATGAACTACAGTGTGGACCGCGAAGTAAAGTGAAGAGCAAGTCAAAGAATGAGCCTTAAAGGAAGATTTACTAAAGAGTCGGTTTAAAGCAAGAAGTGGGGAAGAAGCAATCGACTTATGGGATAAGGAAGATTGGCTTATTCGCTGAAGGATGTGAAATGGAAAGTTTCCATTAGGTATATACTAGATAATTCCTCTAAGTATTAAGAGGGGGGTGGCATGGTCTTGACCAACTAACACACAGCGAGAGCTTTTAGCAAGAGAGAGTTTTGTAAATCCGAATAAGGAGAGGCAAAGCGTCTAGGGGTTAGAAGCTTAAGGTGGTTCAGAGACTAGGGTAAGTCTGTGAATGGATTAGACTAGTCAACAAGTCAAGGTTTGTCTTGAGCTTGATTGAGAATTGTATTTAAGAAGAACTTTTATATGCTTTTAAAAAAATTAATCTAATCGTATTTCTTGGAAAAAATAATCCATGTGTTATTGTGTGTTCTAGCTTCTATATTATATAACTCTTACATTAACATAAACTATACCTTACATGAGACTCGTTTAATGACGTAGTCAACATATTCGTAATTTATGTAAAAAAAAATTTTGAAAACGCTAAATTATTTTCAGTTAAAAGCAATGTTTGAGGTCTGATTCTTTGTGAAGTCTTTATCAAATTTGCATGGTCATATCATTTATCATAAGAGCAGAAGATGAGAATATGTGTCCTGAAGAGCACAAAACTTTCTATGTAACATTTTCGGTGTTATATATAGTTTTTTTTAGTAATCTGCAACAACTTTAGGAAAAAGAAGGGAAAATGCAGCTAGTAAAAGAGTACAATAAACGGAAGTACCGACACTGATATAAATGGACTTTGTTATTTATCATGAACCAAAGATTAACAAAGCACACAAGCTCGTGCCAAGATGCAATTGGATGACCATGAAAATTTTAAGTGTCTTCCTAAGTATGTAATACCAAATTCTTTGCAGCCAACCTCACGCCCCATAGTGTCTTGGAAAAACTTGCAGCGTGTCATAGGAACTCGTTGGCATTTCTTCTCCAAAAGAAATACTTGTTGAGTATGAAAAGGAAGTCCATGTGCTCAAAGATGCGATAAGTGTGCTTTCAAAGAGTTTCTTGGTGAGTAACAACTTGTGGGTTTGTCTTCTGAATCTGGTCGCAACCACTCATCAAAACAACATACACAGCCATCCAAACGTCTTCAAACATATCTATACATTTGAAATTTCCCCCAAGGACTCTAGTATCTTAAATTATGATGGAGTCGACCTAATATTATAAACACACACTAAGAAAGTCAGGTTAGACTTACCAGTTATCAAAGCAACAAATCATGGTGATCGGAAGGACCAAGATTCTCTCTAGTTAACGTCGGAAAAAATATAAACGAAACCGAAAACAACAACAAAAAATGCTTAGATTTTTAATGGTCTGGAAAGATATTAAGTGCTAGTGAACAACTTAGCAATGTTTAGCTGAAACATAGCTTCAAATTTTCAGGAGAGGCGCTAAATATAACTAAACTCAAGAGCTGAAGAAGAAGCAAAGAATGTGTTTCCAGAAATTCAGAAAGATGTTGTTCTCATAAGCACCTCATTATCAAAATCTAACTTTTATGTATAGATAATACATGAAGCTGGTGATTAAGACGACTAACCAAAGACCACTGAAAGATCATTATATGGAATTGAAGACTGAGCTTCCCCTGAACTGCATATATAGAAATATAAACTGGTTATAACAAAAGTCTTCAATAGCACATGATTACATCTCTCCGGATTGCTTCTTTGTAATCATTAGGCTTTAGGGATTGAGAGGCGGTGTTGTGAATTAACCTCTTGAGATGCTTTCTTTGCCTCCATGTGCTTCCTCTATATGTCAATACACTCATCGTATGAAGATCGATTCCTCCAATGCTTACACAATCACTGAAGATTTGCTTGGCTTATGAGTAGATTGATCTCGTGTATAAGGTGTTGGTTGGGCTAGGGTAAGACATCGGCTCCAATACTCAGTTTTGTTCTTGATCCACAAAATTTTTGGTTCATAATTTTCGAAAGTTTCAAGGAAGTTTATGTTGTTAATGTCGGTTCTAGTTTCTTGATTATGGAATCGACCAAACATGATGCCGAGGAGCATTTGGAGTGACCTTGAGTGTTTCTGGATTTGGAATATGAACTAGCGTAATCACTTGAGGAATCCATTGAAGGTGTATGGCATAACTCCTGAAAGACAAAAGTAAAACAATATATATAATCAGATAAAGGAATCACATCAAAGATTATATTGACAATAACATGATTTCGTCTAAATGGTTAAGCTATTGCTTAAACTAAACTTAATCAACTACCAATTCCAAGTAACCTTCACGCTTTAAAGATGAACGAATCAAGCTTCCTTCTCTAGTGCTAAGAGATTGAGAGGATAGCTTTCAATTTAGATCTTCTTCGTAAAAATGGAAAATAAATGATTGTACAACTGATTAAGTCAAGTTTTAAGAGATAAAGTTCTCCGTCGATCAAAACCATGTCAACACACATGAACCCACCCCTTTTCTGTGCAACAACCTCCCTTCAATTCTGACAAAAGAATCTGGGAGTTATCCATTTTCTTGGATCATTTTTCGGAGAAATCTTGTAAAAAACGTAGGCAGACAGAAAAAAACTGACTAGGCGATGAAACGCAACGGATATCTATATATACTGACTTCAAGTGAAATTGATAGGAGTAAAGAAACATTTAAGAAGAGGTAGTGGGTTTCATTGATTCAACTCGACGTTACATCGTAGAACCGAGTCGTCATTGGTTTCACGTACTCGTTGAGGTTCGAGGAAGATGAAGTGATTGGGGAATGTGCTAATGGGTTCTCCACATTATAGGCCTAATCTGAAAACATAATTTATTCATAAATTGTTGGTGAAGCCCATTCAAAACAGCTTTTGATGATTTAAAAAAATTGATGACAAGTGAAAGCAAAAACCTCTTCTTCCTTGTTGATGTGGCACAAGGAAAATAGAAAATAGTCTATTTTATTAGTATAGATATTAATTTATAATATTATGGACTATTCTCTCAAAAGTTAAAATATTTTTTTCACCAAAGAATACAGAAAAAATAAAAATGTGTTTTATTATTATTTTTGAATAATACATTTTTCAATTCAAACTTATTTTATTTTATTTAAAAAAAATTATTTTGAAATTCAAAATTATTTTTGAAACTACTAAAAATATAAATATATTAGCTAACCATATAAAAAATAAATATCTATTTAATTTTTAATAAAATACTAGATTTTGATCCGTACTTTTAAAGCGCATGATAATTTACGTTATGAAGTTTTTATAAGAAATACATCATAAACTTATAGTCCAAGATATTGAACCCGTATCATTTTTTTATCATCTTCATTTAAATTATGAACCCATTTTGGGAGCTAAGGAACCGTGTTCGATATAAACACATAGTCCAACATATTTTAACAGCTAAAAAATAATAAAAAAAGATCAATTTTAAGAATATAGATTGAATACATGACATAAAACATAAAGTACGCCTCTCAAACCATTTAAAATTGAAAGGAAAAAGATAGGTTTACTTTTTTTTCGCCGTAAAAAAGGTGTTCTATTACTCAAACTAGAGGTAGTCCACATAACTAGACTGAAATTGAACAACAAATAAAATGAAGAAATCTATGGAAACACCTAGCAGACCTAGCTAGAGAGTCTGAAATCTGGTTTTGCGATTTTGGTACATGGGTAATCTTGAATTTCGGGAAACAGATCTTCAATGTCTCTATCTTCTCCAACTCTGTTGCAAATCCTGGTCAATCTTGGGGTTCATTGAGCATGTTGATCAAATACTTGCAATCCGTTCTAAAGCTATGGCATGTCGAATCCTGAAGCATATTCTCCATTGCCCAGCCTAGCGATTCCAACTCCGAGTGCAGGGCGGATTCTTTGTGATTGCAATTCCGTGTACCCATAAGCTCCACGTTTCATGTCCTATCAATCCAGACCCATCCACATCCACTAAATTGTGCTGTAGGTGTCCATAATCCATCTATCATGCAAATATTCCTCAAGCTTAAGACGTGATGTTCCTCAGTACTCTGACTTTGTGGGGCTGTTGGTTCTTTCTCGTTAGCTTTGAACCATGCTTGGCACTCACTTTCAGCATAGCGAACTATTTCCAATGGGTCCCTGTCTATCCTCCTAAATAGTTTATCGTTTCTGGTCTTCCAGATGTACCAGATTATCCATGGATAAGGATCCATGTCTAATTCTGGTTCAACAATGTTGTTTTTCCTCTAGAAGAGATAATCCATATTAGCATAAATGCTCGGAAGAGGGAAGATGTTCTGACTTGTTGGTGTCGCTGATAAGCACCAAGCTTGGAGAGCTGGCGGGCATTCAAAAATTGCATTGGTAACAAATTCTTCAGGTTCTCCATAATATGGGCAGTAGTTTAACATCTCATGTTACGCCTTATCAGGTTCTTCGTAACTGCCACATCATCGGTTATCAGTTGCCATATCAGATGATATATCTTTTTAGGAGCTTTTATCTTCCAAGCAAAGGTTTGTAGCTTCGTACTACTAGGTTCAAGTATCTCCTTTTCCTGCTTATCCTTCAGTAATTCGGGCAACCCAATAACATGATTTGACAGTATACTGATCATTTTTCGTGTAGTTTCAACAAAAGTATCTCGACGATGAGCCGTATTTATGACAAAACTCCTTATATAAGGTATGTCATCAGGGTCAACATAATCCTCAAGAAGCCCGACATTTCACTCGTTTAAGTCATGTTTAATCAGATCACTTAATCTCATGTTTGGGTTTAAAACTGGAACTGAAAGTCTAGCGGCCTAGCAGGTAAAGTGGGAATCCAAAGATCCTCCCACACCTTGATTTCATATCATGAATGTGTCCTATGTCTGATTTCCAATAAGATAGGTTTACTTATTGGTAGTTTTATTAACGTCCTTATTTGATCGTTTAATAATATTGAAGTATGATCTTGGTAAAGCTAAACGTTTGTTCGAAAAATATTGTTTAGAATATTTATTTATAGTTTGTTATATAGTTCTAAAAACATGGTCGACCATTATTGAAGAAAATATTATAGAGATTTGATAATGATTATAGAAAGTAACATACATTTAATAAAATTGTTCTATTATAAATAAATGATAATGACATGAAAGTAATATATTTAACAAATGAAGGGTTTCTCAGAAAATGTCTATTATTTTAGTAGTATTGATCTATTTTATTTTACATATTAATTTTATAAATAAAATAAAAGGTCTATAACTTTTTTATTTATATTTGGTGAACTACTATAAGAAATATATTTCCAACTTTCAATTTTTTTGATGCAAGCTATACATATTTTAATTCACATGTTTGTTTTATAGTATAAAATTAAAGTCCTATTACATGACATTTACATAAGAGATAATATATTAGCATGAATGTTGTCTTCTTTAATATTTTGAATACAAAGATGTACGTATATAATGTTGGGTTCATGATTTTATGATCCATTATATAATAGCAAATTGCTATATAACATTAAATACTTTCATATTTGCTTAAAATAGTTTGTATAACATTAGGAATAGTTACTTTTTATTATATAGTCAAACTAAAATTATAAATAAAAATTTGCAAATATATTACCATAATTACCATAAGTGTTGACATTTAATAGTATTTTCATTTGGTAGTTTCAAATATTACCATAAGTTTTATTAGAATTCAAAAATAATAGTATGATTGTAACAACTTTAAAAACGCAAAGGGGGCTCAAAAAAGGGCAATAGGAATTAAACATTCAAAGTTTTCATATTTTGTACTTTATACTATTTGATTTTATGTTCTGTACTTTTTTTATAAGAGCTTTTGTGTGACGACTCGGATACAATAAACCGATCCGGTTTGTGTATTAATTATTTTGTATCAAATATTTTGTAAACCATTATATAATCAAGTGTATCTTTTCCATAACCCTAAAACTAAAATAACTTAGAGATGATTAGCCAATACCAGTCAGACCACGCTCTTCTCCTCTTTCAGAGCATCTTTATCCCACAAACCCCTTATGAGATTCTTAATTATTATCTTTTTTTCATTTTTTTTTGATAAAAAAAAAAATTAAAAAACAAATCAATTGCGGGCCGTCACGTGTTAGTGGAGCCTGCAAACAGTGCAAGCAACATGTTCTTATTTTGCAACTTTAAACAACGTTTTTAGGTTTTTTTGTGGGCCCTACACTAAAAATGTGGGATCCACCACCTAAGAGACCCTCTAAAAACTTGGGATAATGATGCTCTTAGTTGCTTCAACTCTTTTATTCTTCAATTGATAGTAAGTAACGGAGGCCTCGAGCAATGACCATGACCTCCTATTTCGCCTTCATTTTCTGCGTGTAAGTTTCGGCTCTTTTTTTCTATGTACTAGCGAAATCTGATCTTCAATTTGAGTTGTATTCTGAAAGTTATGAGTGTTTTTCCAAGGGATATTTCTGCAAAACGCATCTGAGATCAGTAGAGATAAAAGGCAGGTACAGATGATCAAATCGTTGATTTTTGACACCAAACTTTCGAGTTAAGTTCTCCACTCATAGATATATCTATATCATAAAGCGGATCACCATTCATAATTTTAGTTTAAGAGTTATGGTTAATTCTTCGTGACTGATCTTGCAGATCGGATCCACTAACAGTCAACTTAATCAATGTTTTTCTGTTGATCCAGAATGAACCAGGAAACAAGTAAGACACCATTGGAAAGATCTCGATGTCAGCTTTCAATAACATCTTCCCGATCGTTAAACCGAGGTACGTTAGAAAGTTATTGACGTTTCTTCATGGCAAAGAATAAAGCTGTTGAGTTGCAGAGACAGTTCTGACCAGTCTCGATGTAAGGGAGAAACGGCCAATAGAAAAAAATATTTCAGCCTGGAAATTTGTCAGTAAGTAGCTAATTATTTTATCTTTTATCTCCATCAAGATGACCGTCATTCCAAGTTATTTTCTGAGAGTTATGCTTGTTTTCGTGAGAGGTGTTGGTTGTCTTTGTTTGCGGCCACCTGGATATGAACCTATTTTGGTTAACCAAATGGTGTTCGATCTGAGTAAGCTTGGTGGCTACTGACAGAGGACATCTAGGAATACTTTCTGACTGGAGGGATCGAAAAGTTAACTGTTAGTTCTTGAGTTATCATATATGTTATCTTTAGAATTCAATTCTGCAAGAAACATCATACTCTTGTATTTTCAGAGAGTTCTGTCCGGAGTTGCTGTTTTAGAGCCGTCAAGGTCATTCGGTATTTTCTCAGATTTTCTTCATTACCCATAGAAAAGGTGAGGGTCTGTTCTGTAAATGTCGTACAAGTGTAGAATTCTTTCTATCGTAGTTTAGATTTCGAAACATGATCTGTCTGTCTGAATTGAGTATGTTTGATTCATGTTTGGTAATTAGTTCATTCATTGTAAACCGGAATTAGGAGTCTAAAGAATTCAAATTTTATTGGTCTGTATGATGTTAATTGATATATATATATATATATGATGTTATTGATATATATTATATATATATATGGACTATGTGGTGGGCGCGGGTTCAGAGATGTCCAAGCTATCAACACAGATATGGTGGGCGGGGGTTCAGAGCTGTCTGGACTAGTGACGCAGATTGTGTGGTGCATGGTATAAAAACCAGACTGTACTTAGCGATGCAAAGGATGTATATCGTTATGAGGAAATGCGGGTGTATGGATTAGCTATATTCTATCATCACATTGTTTGTTTTGTGTGATGCTCTAGGCGTTGTGTTTGTTTATGTTAGAGTTAACTTCCATAGTAGGAGTTCTATTTACTTAGTCAGTGGTTTGCGTGGCTAGCATCCCATACCTCACTAAGTGACTCCCATGTTACTCACCCCTCTTTATTTCCCCTTTTCAGGTGAAACTCAAAATCAAGAGTGATCATTTATGGCTGGTGCTTTTGGGCGTTCTTTCTTTCTTTTTCAAAATTATGGATTTATGTTATTATATGTTATGATCCAGATTGTAGATGGCCCATAACCGGACCGACCATGAACCTACTGCATAGAGGTTTACTAAACCTAGACCATATAGGTATAGGGTTAGCCGGCTAGGGAAACCTTTTCTATATTGGTTTTGGATATTTTCTTTTCCTAGTTGCAATAAAATTTGTACTCTTTCCATTTACATATATGACAGGTCTATTGTAATCCCTATATAAAGGGAACCCCTATACTTTATGAATAACACAATACAAAAGTAATATACGAATTCCTCATTTTTCTCTAAGTTTTACAACACGTTATCAGCACAAATTGCTCTCTAAATCCCTGAGCTAAAAAGCCATCGATCAAAAACCTTAATCCCCATCGTGAAACCTTTGATCGTGAAACTTTCATACCTTGATCCGAATTCAACCTTCAAACAATCAAGCTTTCTCCACTAGTCGATCCTGATCCTTGTTCCAATTCGTGATCCAAGTACATACTTTCTCTCAATGGTGGTCCATTCAACCCATCAAAGGTTAAGGTAAACACTAAGAAACCTAATATCTCAAAACCCTAATTGAAAATACTAATCACTGAATGAAAACCATAAAACCTTATTGATTCGATTAAATATTTTGAGAACTTAGAAAGTATGCTAGGTTGTTTGGTTAGCTAGATTGATTGTTTGAGGATGTTTGCTAAAACATAATTGATTGCTAAAACCATAAAACCCTAATCGCATTATGAAACCCTAATACTAAACATGTCTGATTTTATTGATTGATCTAATTGTTTATGAGATTAGGATCGATTACTAGGTTGATAGTTTTTGCATGATTCATGTCTTGTTTTTATAAACTAGTCTTAACTGTATGATCTTGCTAGAACCGGTATGATAGGGTTGCTAAATACCTGCTGGGAATCCGATAGATTGTCTTTGCATGATCCGTTTGTTTTGTCTAGATTGAGGTCTATATGGTCTAATTTTATGTGCATATAGTTCTCAAATGCTAGGCTTGCTAAAAATCATATCTTGAAACTGACCTGATTAATTGCTAAACCCTGATTTGAATGTTTTAACATTGAAACCACATATGATCCTTGCACATATAGAATCCGTTTCCTAATCTTGAAAACCCAAATCTTTATGAGCACATATAATCCATGTTGCTAAGTCTTGAATCTGAATTGATTGATAACCTTGATTGAATGTTTCTTGAGAGTTAAAGATTGTAATGATTGATCCGTTTTGACCTAACCCTAATGCTAAAACCCTAATCGTAAGTTTAAACCCTAATTGAATCTGAATTGGCTCATACTTAAAATGATTAAATATGGCCACATGATTGTTACATGATCCACTCCTGTACATATATATCATGATTGCTAGGATTGTTGCATCATCTCATATGGATGTGTGGCTTGTTAGCATTATACCATCTTGATCGTATGAACACATATATAGACATTGATCTTTAGGATTGTCTTGCATATCCATATAAACTGATCGCTTCATGGCCACATGTAGAAATTAACTATTAGGAATGTCTTGTCTCGTTTGGCCATGTGATTTATTTGATAAGCATGACTTGATTACTTGTTTAACATTATATATGTATTACTTGTGATATCTAGAGACATGTCTGATAAAACCGTATGGAACCTTGCAACCCTAACTTAATCGATTATTGATTGAAGTTTTAGGATTGAATTTGACCACCTTGCTTTAACATTTGACCACCTAAAACATGATGATATGATTGATAGTTTCTTTGATTGAGGTATATGTACACATAGATCACGTTTGATAGGCTTGCATGATCATATAGAAATCACTTATTTGGATTGCTTTGGTCGAATGATTTGATTACATGGTCGTATAAACCTTAGACCTAAAGTATAAGAACATATGATTTCAGATGTCGAAATCAACAACTTGGATTTTGCTGCCCTAAATCTCTCTGATGAAATTACTTGAAATGGACATTGGATACTAAGATTATCCTAAGTCAAAAGAACTGGTGAATGTATCACATAGGCAATATGCCAAGTGAGAAAGATAGATACATGGCAATAAAGAAATTTGGATGTTCCAGTTGCTCCACCACAGAGAACTAAGATGGGACCTCAAAGGAGGATGGGGTATATGTTGGATATGAATCTCCCACAATTATTAAGTACCTAGAGCCGACCATGGGTGATCTATTTAAGGCTAGGTACACAGATTATCATAAATTTCGACTATCCAACATAAAGAGGGAGAAATAATAAGCTGGTAAACAAAATAGGAATGGAATCAACCATCATTTTCTTGGCAAGATCATCGGCCTAAAGAATGTGATTTAGACGTTTTAAAAGATTATACATTTACAAAAGCTAGCTAATCAATTGCCAGGCTTTCTGACCCAAAGAAAATGACTAAGTCATATATTAGCTTGTAATGCACCAATATGTATTGAAGTCCAAGAGGGACATAATCAAGTTGCTACAAGAGTCTAGAAAACGTTTGAAACGTGGTAGACCAATAGGTTCCAAGATAAGAATCCTCGAAAACAAAAGAAAGGTGCAGAGAATGAAAACAAATCTGAGCGTCGAGGAAACCACATACATGGACATAAGGCCGGCTGGCTCTAAGGTACCAAACATTGAGGGCTTGGGACGCCAAGCTTTAGGGTACTAATGGTCCCTGATAATAATGAGACTGTAATCGATTATATCATGTCTAGAATATATTGGAACAGAAAAGGATGTAACATAGATGATATATTTTCATGCAAGGTAGCACTTGAACTTATGGATATAAACGAAGATCATAAACCCACGTTAACAATAGAGTGCACTCGTAGATCAGATTGCTTAAATGAAAAGAAACTATAGACGTGGAGGTAAACTCTTTAAAGAAGAGAAATGTATTTGTCTAATAAATAAGGACACCTTATGATGTTAAACCAGTGGATATAAAATGGGTCTTTGCGAGGAAAAGAAATTGTAAGATTATAAAGCCCATATTGTTGTACAAGTATTCTCACAAGAGACCAGGAAATATTATTGAGGAGACATACTCCCCTGTGGTGGATGCTACTACATTTTTGATTTTTAATAAGTCTGGCCATAAGAGAGAAATTTGATTTGCAGCTAATGGATGTAGTAACTACATATTTATATGTCCACTGGACCAATGAGATATATATGGAAGTACAAGAGGTATAGAGCTCAAAGATAAGAAAAGGTTCTCAAAGAACAGCATTGTATAAAGCTGAACAAATCTATTTATGGACTGAAACAAAGCGGCCACATGTGGTACAATAGGCTAAGTAAAATACTTAGTAAAAGAGGAATATAAGAATGACCTAATCAGTCCATGTATTTTCATAAAAGAAATTCGAGAACTTGGTTTTTTTTATTGACCAGCCCAAAGAGGGGTTAATGGTTTTGTGGATGCAGGTTATCTATTATATCTTAGACAGGTTGTGCAATACATTGGTAATCCAGAGACAAACCATCGCAGCAACATCAGCCAAAATTCGTGTGTGTGTTTGGTTGAGAGTATGGAATGGTCGACAGGATGACCAATCACATCCGCGCTCAGAGTATAAGATAGTTGATGACAAATAAACACATATGTGTGGACTGTGGGATGTCCGTGGGCGTAGAAGGACCAACCATCATGTGCAAGTTACAAAAGGCTAGAGAGGTTCGAGTAGTACAAGTTTGTTCAAGTCACTCCAACATCAACATTCAAGAAGTTAATACATCAGATTGGAATGCGTAGGCTTAAGGACCGCCAGTGAGGTCCAAATCAGGGGGAGTAATGTGTGTTTTACCCTTTTTTTCTTCACCATAATTTTTGTCCCAATTGGGTTTTTCGGGTAAAGGTTTTAATGAGACAATATTAAGCACATTACAAGCTCTATACGGTTATCGGCATCAAGGGGGAGTGTTATGAACAAGATTGTGGGATGGCCCATAACCGTCCCGACCATAAACCTATTGCATATAGGTTTATTAAACCTAGACCATATAGGTTTAGGGTTAGGCGGCTAGGGTAACATTTTCCATATTGGTTTTGGATATTTTCCTTTTTCTAATTGAAATAGGATTTGTACTGTTTCCATTTATCTATATGACGGTCTATTTGCAATCCCTATATAAAGGGAACCCTTTGTATTTTATGAATAACACAATACAAAGAAATATATGAATTCCCATTCTTTTCTCTAATTTTTACAACATTATCGATATTTTTGAATATTTATTTTATTATTTGATTTATGGAGTTGAAATTGACCTTTGAGAAATAATAAATGGAAATTTCAAACATAATATATGTTTTATTATTTATGGAAAATACGGATATTGCATTCTGACACCATAACTTTTGTTTTAGAAAATTACCAATGCCACCACAAGTAGGGCTGGGCACAAATACTTGATACTCGGCTTGTACTCGCTACTTGACTTGACTCGGTTTGAAAAAATAAGTACTTGCTACAATCAAGTTGAATAACAAGTAAGTAAATTTTATTACTCGCAAGTACAAGTCAAGTATCAAGTTCATATTTTTTTTAACTACTGGTTCGTTTACTTGGTTGTTACTTGTTATTCTTCACTTGTTCGGTTACTTGTTATGTATTTTTTTTGGTTTATTGAATATGTAGTATATATTTCATTAGTTAATTAAATTTTATGCATTTACTAGTACATGATCTTTAAAATCAAATATTTATTCTGACAAAGTCGTTGTATCAAGTAGTTTATTTAAATTTTTAAAAATATAAAATAATTAAGTAAATTAAATTATTTGGCTTTTTTTGGTTTATTACTCCGTTTTTTGTCAATGAATAAATTTGAATCATAATAAAATAGATAGTTTATATATTAATTTTTATAAATGAATCAAACATAAGTGAAATTTTATATTAAGTATCTTGGAATTTTTTTTCCTTCTTAATATAATTTATTTACGAATGACTAAAATACGGGTAACACAATGATAAAAGAAAAATAATGATATATTATTATATATAATAAATTTATTTACTTTTAAATTTTAACTAATTATCAAATAAGTTACCAATAATTATCAAGTAATTTACAAGTAAACAAATAATAAAACAAGACAAGTATCTTGCAAGTCGACCAATTTTTTCGCAAGTATTTGAAACTACAAGTACTCGTTTTAACAACCAAGTATAAGTCCAAGATTTGAATACTTGAACAAGCCAAACCGAATACTAAGTATAGCGAAAATACCGAGTACTCGGCTTGTGCGCACCCCTACCCACAAAGCTCTGTTATTAATTTAAAATAAACTTACTTGATGTCTCAAGAGTGAAATCAGTTTTGGTTCTCTCCTTGCCAAGACAGAAAACCGTCTTGTAATTCACCAATGTCTATGGTTGTCCAAATGACATATGCGAAAACGAACAGTGCATTATGTAAAAAGAAAACAGAATGACTTACCTGTCAAGAAATTTGTGTCCAATTCGCCACTCATAATCTTATTGAAATTGATCAATGAAGAAACAAATAATCATCGACATAATCAAATACTTAACGGAAGTGTTGCCAACAAAACACATTTTATAAATAATGATTTGTTGATCTGTAGGCACCAGACGCTAAAGAAAAAATTTCAACGTTTTTCAAGTCACCAACACGACAAATATTTTTTTTTTAAAATGCTCAAGATTGTTCTTTCTACTTGTTGCATGTATTTTTAAGCCCTGCATATGAAGAATACTTACATTCTGATACGCAAAATAATCTCTAAACTTTGAAGCGCCATGTTGGTTTCGATATGTGGTGCAGTCAGATTTTAGTGTGAGTATATAGAATGAAGAATTTAAATGGAGAATTTGCCAAATATGTTTTAAAACTTAATTTTAAATACAAAAGTGTGCCCAAACATCAATTAAATGCAAACTAATTTAATAATCTTGTGAAATTACAACCAACCTCTTATGACCAAAGAAAAAATCGGAATTTATTTTTACGAATATAATCGTTGGAAGTCTTCTGAGTCTTTTGAGTTTGTGGAAGTCGTCTGGAAGACTTCCACAATGTGTCGTCTAGACGACTTCAGAAAGTCGTCTGATATAGTTGATCTTAAAAATAATTTATAATTTTATAAAAAATATTTTTAGGTGAAAGTTTTGAATCATGTAATTAAACATTTTAAGATGATATAAACTAATATTTATTAAAATTTAATTATTTTTAACATAGATGAGTGAATGTAGTGAGTCATGGTATTCTTTGGTTTAGGGTTTAGTAACATATGTTGTAGTATTGTTTATGTTCTTAGGGTTTTAGTTTCTGAAAGCTCAAATTTTTTTTGATAAAATAATTTTTTACCTATTTGTGTTATTTTTGTGTATATTAAACAATTTTAAGTTAAATTGATTTTATGAAGTGTTTAGTTAGTTAATTAGTTTAGGGCTTATTTAATTAAGTTAAATTTGACTTACTTGTAAGTCGTCTGATGAATAAGTATTTACAGAGGTAGTAGCAATAGAAACTAAGCCCTCCTCATCTTCCACAAATTCCATTTGAATCAAGGAGTTGGGTAATCTTGTTCCTTGTTCTACGTTGCTTTGTTGCTAAGAGCCATAAATTTCTACTCTTTTGTTTCAAAACATTTCTTCCGCCTTAAGAGCGTCAGAAAATTCCTTCAAAGGCCTCCGCTATTTCCTCAGTTGTAGCAGCATCGTCAAAGTACAGCCCCTCCACTTTCCTCCTTTAGCTCCTCCACATGTCTCCTGGAATTTAGGTCATTCTGCCTCCTCCACAATCCAAGTGCATTACGACAACTTGAGATGTGCTCCATGATATCATCATTAGGTGTAAGATCTGGAGATTTCCGTCCCTCCAATAAACTTGTCGTATTTCCTCTTTATCATTCCACCTTTTGTCAAATTTGAAAGATTTTGATTTTCTCACTTGTTTTAAAAGGATTTTGCAAGGATTGGACGATGATCCGATCCCCACAGCCTCATATAGTTTGTCACTAAATGTAGAAATTTGTCATGTCAATCCTCATTACCTACAGCCCTGGTCCAATCGACGTCGGACAGTAGTTCCTCTGGCTCTTTTTCCAACCCAAGATAACATATTCCCTCAGCAAGGAAATTCCCAGCATTCAAAAGTCATTAAGCATTTGTTTGAATGGCAATAAAGAGCTATCTGATCTAGGTCTTCCACCCACTTTTTATCATGATTTGTTATTTCGTTAAAGTCACCTATCATAAACCAAAGTCTAATTCTTGTTGTTGAGAATCGCGTAAGACGTTCCCATACTTGTTCTCTTTGTTCTAACACATGATCACCATAAACTAATGTCATATAGACTTTATTCCCTGTTATTTGAAAACAAAACATTAATTTGAAATTCTACTAGTGAAAATAAAGCTAAACCACCGCTAAGGCCAAGAGCTCTACGGTAAACAAACGATCAAATCCTAAGTTGGTCTGAATGTTTTGCAACAAAGACCTATTATTCTTCGTCTGTGAAACGAACACAAGTCTTGGGCGATGCCTTCTGACACATCTCCTTGAGGCATCGAACTGTGAGGTTGTTCCCGATCCCTCTACAGTTCCAAAATGATCGTCTTCATGGTTCCATATTGGATGACTTTTTAGGCCTCATCACTTCTCTCTTTTTTTCAGCCTATCTCTCGTTCTCTTTGCGCTGTGTCGCCCAGATCTACCAGCACCACCAGTCGAATTTGATCCCAGAGATTTGAATCTTTTGCTTGGAGATCCCCAACGAAGGAGCTCTAAATTCTTGCTTGGAAATCTCAATGGAGCATTTCTCTTGGCGCCCAGTTTCACAACTCTCGCTGCCTTCTTTGCTGATTTTGACCTCCCTTCCACAACATATAATGGCTCTAGCCACTTAGCTTCAGATTCCAACAGACTTCTCTCCTAGCAAGTCATCCTCACTTGGCACAAACCCTCTATGCTATCATCTTGTCCATCCAACTCCATATCATACAGTTGCCCCCAATAATCTGATCCTCCTTGGTCTCAGGCGCAAGAGAAAGAGAGAAAGAAAGTGCACGAGATGCTTCCTTCGTGTGGGTAGTTACATTACTCTCCATAGGATTGTCCTCTGCTGTTGGGGTCACAATCTTACTTGTTATTATACTCCTTTGTCGAACTTCACCACTCTTATGCTGTACAGCCTCTGTTGATTCAGGGATAGCTGATATTTGTTCATAAGGCATAATATCTATTGGGGGAGCGTAACCACCCTCACGAAGGTCCCCAGAGCCCATCTCTCTATTGTGGCGCCTCCTATCATCCTCCATTGTCACATTTGTTGGTGATTTGGCTCTCCATCGCTGCTAGGGTTTACGATGATATGGATTCATATCGACCTCCTCCATGTCTGTTACTTCTATAGTAATCATGTCGATTCCTGGAAACTCTTGTTGTATGTCCCTCCCCCGTGTATCATAGCTATCTCTAAAGCGAGATTGACTCTCATGGGGACGCTCTCATGTACGATGTCTGTCTAATCTCAACACACCATGAGTCTGAACATTCCTCTGTCGCCATGAAGATCGAGTCACTTGAATATTCTCAAGTTCCTCATTTGTTACAGACTGCTGAGTATGACGCACCACAGGAACCTAAACTCTGGAGAAAACATCAAAGCGCTCACTCGGCTGCTGTAGCCTATTGTGAATACTGGTCGTAGGCAGTATCTTTCTCATGAGAGAGTAACCCACATATGGTGCAGTGCTTGAACATCATATCGTCTTTAATCTCAATAATGACTTCATCTCATTGTTGAGATTGAACCTTCCTCGAGAATTTAATGGCCGACGTGAATCTATCTGTATGAGCACACAACCCTCAGATAGCTCCAAAAGTATCAACAAATCCAATTCTCCCACCAATATTCCTCAAATTTCTATCGGTCCATAAGTGCAGGGGAAAACCAAACCAGTTGCACCAAGAAAATAATCAACAAAAGATAGTCATCATGAACCCATAGTTTCCCATTTGACTAGCACGAACATACAAAAGTTGAAATGGAAAGGACTCTGTCGGAGAACAGAGTTAAGATCTTCCTCAGAGCTAAAGTTAAAAGAAAATTTCCATTTTCCCAGGTCGTTTGATGTAATCTTGTCTTGTAAACCCTATTGGGATGGCATTGTTTGGAGAAGCTTCTCCACCTTTTGTTTCCTCGGATTTAAGATCTTGCCAAATGAGAGATAGCTTGAATTCCTAATAACAAAAGCATCATCATGATCTGTGAGTTTTAGTGGTTCGTCATCGTCTTCGTATGCCTTTGATGACTGCTAAGTGAGCAGACCCCATTCTAGATGAGGATCCCATATGAGGAATTCACCAATAAAACAAACGTACTATAAGACCATGTCGGGATCAAGCGAATATCAATGTCAATGCCGTTGAAAACATAAAGAGAAACTTCGCAAATATACCAAAGAGTACAGTGATTAACAGTGAACTTCCAAATCTAGTGACAACCATTTGATGAAAAGCGGAATGGATAGGGTGATGGAAACCGAGTAAAAGAGTTTATGCTATTTTTCTAAACCGTCGGGATACTCATTAAACACTCGATGTAGAAACTCGCTTTCAGAGATAGCCGTCGTGAAGAGTCTGATCAAGCCGGATCCAAGTGGTGCACCAGACGATGATTTGATACGTTGTTAAAAGGGGTTAGCGTGTCGTCCAATCATCAAAGAATGAAATAGATGTATGTCGTGTGTTCTTCACGATCAACGAAGTAGCTAGGCGCAGAGACAGTCGTGAGCTTCGTTGATATAGGCGGCGAGGGTGCCTAAAGAAGATGATCGGAGCTGATGGCGTCCGATATCAACCCGATGCGATGACGATCCGGATCTGTCAGAACAAAATCTTGCACAGGGAACCGAGAGACAAGGATCTCTGGGTTAATCTATATGCTCTCCACCAAAGAGTGTTGAATCATAAGAAGAAAAACGATCAGACAAGATACTTACATTAAAAGTCAATCAAGGTACTTTAATTATATGGTATTTTTGGTTTTCATAACTGAGCTTATTATATGGTTATTTGACATAGTAGAATATATTAGGGTGTCACGGTAAAACAGATTTTATCGTCGGAATAAAATCTATTATATTTACTGATTTTTAATAAATATAAAATAAACTTATCAATAAATAAAATATACAATGAATATCCAAATTTTGTTTAAAAATGAAATAAAACTATCTTTATATATAAAATAGACTTTGTATCCTTTCTCATGGTGCCATGTCATCAAATAAGGCATTCTGGAACTGCCACGTGTCCCTATCTTCAACACTCACCGTTTCATTAAGTCAAGACGAGAAGGTATTGGGTTTGCTGGTGATCTTCATAATTACAGCCAAAAACTAATCATGCTTTTTTCTTCATTCTGGTGTGAACACGTTAGATAATAGGAGGAGAAATTTTGACAAGTGTCCATATAATTAAAGTTTCGTCGTTCACATTTCAGTTTTGTTTAAAGGGACCTAATGTTTAATTTTTTGTGGGATAGAATCACGTTATTTTACCAAATAAACCTAATAAGTTATCCATCTTCACACTTTCGTCTTCTTCCATAGATTTAGGATTCTTCGTTATATGAAGCTGCGATTATTTCAATCAAACTCCAGTGGAGGTTCTAGGAGGTTATATGTGCTAAACATTCGTGTTGAATCTTATTACAATCAGACTCCATTGAAACGTTCCTTTCAGATTTAACGCCAAGTAATAATTCTTCTTATTTGTCTATAAATCATGCCGCCCACTACATGTTAATTAATAATCTTCCCCCACCTCCTTTGTTATTCCAATGTTTTGATCCTATAAATAGGATGTAGGCTACAACTAAATCTCATGCTTGCTCCACTTCTTTGCTTTCTTAATCTCTCAAACACGGCTATGGCGGCTGGTGAATTCCCAATCCTGCTTTCTGATTTGAAGTCCGTGGTTTGTATTAAGGCAGGTGTGACGCATCTTCTTCGTTTCTAAAAATGATTATTAATGTGAAGAAAGAAGGGGAGCTCATGAGTTTGACGTGAGGAAAGATCTGCTGAGCTGCTTCATTTCTGGAAGCTAAAGTGTTTTCCCCCTCTACTCTTCTTCCTACCATTAAGGAATTCAATAAGCCGTTTGCACCTAATATTATGCTTTCATTTGGCTTTGTGAACAGGGGAAACGAAGGACCAGAGCAACTAGACGAATGCTTACTCATAAATGAGAGATACAGAGGAAAAAACATCAAGCATGGCTACACATATTATACACCTTTCAGCATCTTATTCAAGCTCCAAGAAACTATTGGAGGAGGACGATTTTCTGACAACATGTTTTGACATCATGGAGCTGAGTATGGAATACTAAACACATTCTCACATGAAATTGAATCATGTAGTTTGTCCTAACATTAGCTTATGCCTTATTTAGAACACTCATTTGCTCTGAATTCAGTCTCATTATCCTTTGATTAAGGTTCAACTTCTTCTTGAGGTTTGCCTAACCGATTAACTGTTGATATATTGGAGGAACTGCTATTAGCAGATGCATAGGCTGCAGTACCTTCTTACCACGTGCTAACAAGAAAAAGGACGTCAAAACGTTAAATGCAGACTGTATTTTTACCGTCACCGTTCACCTAAGTAGAGGACAATGTCATTCGCTAGTTCAATTCTAAAGGTCTTGATGTTTTGTACTTGACTACAACAACATATAAAGTGCCACTTTTCCCTTTAAACACTATTTCTTTCCACTATTTTCTGAAGTGAAACTGATGGTTTCGTAACGTTTGCATCTGCTTTTTTTAAAAAAAAATTTGGATTTAGTGTTAATTGTAAATGTATACACAAAATATTTCAGACGTTTTGCATTCTGTTCTGTAAAATGTTTTTACCAAAACTTGAATATTTTAATATTTCAATAGTGTAAACTTCTCTGAACTTTATTCACATGTAAAAGAAAACTCATAAATTGCAAATGAAACAACTCAAATATAAGAATATACATAAATAGTATTTCTCAAAAAAAAGAAAGAATATACGTGAATAGCTAAATGAACTGTAAAATACTGAGTGTTTGTTTTAAGTTTTGTAAGACTATAATTATGTCTAAAAACTAGCAAGTAACGTAAAAAATACAAATAATGGAATGACTTCTCATTATAAGGGAGATGTTTCAAATCCACTTATAAGAACGTTGATCTAACTTTAGATCCTCTTGGGTTAATTAACAACCTCTAATTATGTTATTGAAACTTGAACAGAAGGAACAAGAGTGCTATAAATGTATTTGTTATGGGTTCAATGCACAACGAATTTGGATTCAAGCATGTAGAGTTCTAAAAAATTAGAACATGTCCAAAATTTTGATACTGTAAACAAGAAGACGGAGATGGTGACCCTTGGGGTAGGTGGTGGATTGGACTAAGATAGAGTACACTCTTTTATTTAATGTTTTCGCACATAAGGACGTCCAGTACAAAAGATACTATATAGAAAAAGATTAAGAAAGTCACTAATAGATTCACGAGCAAGTAACAACAGAAAAAGTAGGAAAATGGGATACAAACCAGCAAGGCACACTTGATCACACCCATGTTGCCATTAAAATCTTGAAACCTGATGCTGCTCAAGACATCCTCACACTTCTCCTTCGTATGTATCCTGTAAATAGGTACTTGGTATATAAGTTCATGAAAAATTAAAAATGGGAGCCTTAGAGGAAAGACTTTCAAAATAAATTACTTTATATGAAATACACAGTGCAGTTTACAAATTATTAAAGCAAGATCAGAAATATCATAATTACAGTAGAATAAACAAAGAAAATATGTACAACTATTATTTTATTTTTGGTGTAAATATGTAAATTATAATGTACTCATAAACATGTTAATTTAAGATAATCGTAATCTATGATAAGAATAACAAAACATACCCAATAAAATTAATATCACCTTATATTAACATTTTGAAATACTAATTAACACTAATAACATATTTATGTATTTTTTGTTTACAACCCGCCCGTAAGGCGGGCCAACCCTAGTATATATATATATATATTAAACTAAATAGGATCATTATAACTTGATATTCTGATGGGTTTGGATTTGCGAAACAGAGAGATGTGTAGGTTTGCAAAATATTTTGTCGTTTTTATTTTAGTAAAATTAATGAAATAGATTAGATCATGACTTTAATGTATGCCAAAACTTTAGTTATATTACCAAAATAATATAATATATATATATATTAAACTTTTTTTTTGTAACACATACTTTCATTCATTCAATCAAAGGTTGTTTGCCAACTTTTGTGGAGACAGAACAGAGGAGGCTGTCAATTAAGGCATGCTTAGCAAAAGCATCGCTTCCTTATTGTTGCCTCTCTGTATCCACCCAAAGGAAATACATTCAAATGAAAGTGAAATATTTAAAACATCAGCAACGATTCCATATATTTCAGGAGATGCTTGCTCAGAGTTGATAGCTTGGATGAGTTGTTGGCGAATCAGATTCGCATCTGAGGTGAAGAATACCTCGATCCCTGCACATGAATATGGCTTCTCTAAGCGCTAAAGCTTCTGCACCAATGGGGAAGAGACATAGAAGGCATGAAGACATGAACGAGGTGGAGGTTCCCTCATGGTTTATGATCCAGCGAGTCCGGCTAAATTTCCCGACTCTCGCCAAGCTGCGTCTGTCCTACTAGGCTCGAGGTCTGGTTTGGATGTCTTTGGGAGCCGCAATTCTGCGGCGAGGTATGAGTCCGAGTCTGTCCGCAGCCATTCTCGCCGCAGTACTATCGCCTTGTCATGACCTCTTCAGACATTACTTTTTATTAAACAATAAGTTGTTCCTCGCTTCCAAATAGACCAGAGAATCCAGGGTGCCAATCGCCCTATGACGATTCGGTTGGAGGGTAGACATTCCAACTTACACAAGGATGGCCATGCTTCCTCTAAATCCTAAACATCATTGATATCAACTCAGTAGCAAAAGGAGCACATTTCCATACCTGTTTAGCGAAATCACAGTGAAGGAACAGGTGATGATAGATTCAAAGGTATCACACCAGCCACAAATGGTGAGGACATCTAGGAGACGAGCTGCTAGATTTTTCCCCACCGAGAGAGCCTGTTGAAGGCTTTCCATAAGAATAACTTGATTTTTGGTTCGGTGTGTAATTCCAGACTCCGGAGATCCAGTTGAAGTTGGTGCAGAGGCGTGGTCGAGAGAGACTTATCGGAAACCTCCAGTGCTGCTAGATATCCCGATTTTGTCGTATATTCTCCGTCTGTGTCTTAGCCAAATCTAGCTATCTGGAGCCCAGTTGCTACTTGCTTCTGCGCAGATGTTGTCTTCTTCTAGGGCAGACTGATTCGAATAATTTCTCTTGTTTCCATTCCGTTAGTCGCGTCATATAGCCCTCGACTTTTTTAGGTTCTTGTAGCTTTCCGTGCGCCCCACAGTTGTTTCTGCTCCGTGAAGCATTAGCCATCGGGTCATTCAGACCTCAATCGTTTTACCATTTTCCACGGACCATCCTGAGTATTTTTAATAAGTCTCTACCTACAGCAGCTGTGCAGCCAGTGGATCCAGAGTTCTGTCAAGAACTTGTAGGAAGGACTCTCTAAACAATATTTCCAACGAGGAATCCGGCTCAGGAGTCCATTCGATTCTCTGGATGAGTCTCCAATCTCAGCTTAGCCAGTATGCTTCATTATAACATTCAAAATCCTTGAAACAAGCTCCTCCCCTTTTCCTCGAGTCATCTTTGTGCAAGAGACCGGCAGCGCATTTTTCGCTTTCGCATCCTGGCGTCCACCAGAAAACTGTGATGCGACTGTATACTGTTTAATTGGGACTTGGAGCTGAAACAAGTCATATGGCATGGTGGGATGCTGTTGCAAAACGCTCTGCGACCATGACCATTTTTCCTGCAGTGGATATGACTTGTAGACAGCTGATGCTTCCGTTTCATCGTTTCAGCTATTGAAGTAAATAGACTCCCGTTTCGCTTTCCGAAATGACTCGGGCGCCCCAGCGTATTTTCCTACAATCATTCTTGCATATGAGCAGGTGCCTTTTACCACCTCCTTAGAGACACCGGCGCATTTTCTTGAAAAAGTGATAAGTGACTTGTTTACGTGATGGACTGGCCGGAAGCTGTCTTCCATATTGGTTCAAGACGTTATCTTTAAAGTGGCAGCTGCTCACTGCGGTTTGCTTTATGAAAAACATTATGTATCGTCGCGAACAGCAGATTATGGTTAGACCGTGGCTCCTCATAGCCACGTCGGTTGCCTTCCAAGCTACATCCTCTGTGCTCTGTTACACAGTCCGAAAGTACGTCACTACACAGTATTATGATGTAGTGTGATAGTGGGCTCCGTGGTCGATCCCCCTACTCTGTTTAACTCTTCCTCTAGCGAGCCGTTGATGGAAAGGCGTAGTAACAGATGACACACATTCCAGTGATCCACAGATATCATTTTGAGTGGAAACCCAATCGGTAAGAACTTTGCGAATGAAATCCATTCCAACCTGTCATAAGCTCTTGCTCATATCCGTTTAAACCGCCATGAGCAACGCTTTTTGCTGCTGTAGAGCTTGAGTGTAGTGAGGACTCCATGGTGATCAAGACATTGTCGAGATGGCTACTTCCGGACAAGGTGGACTGATATTATCCGAAATATGCTATCGATAACAGTGCTGAAGCGCTTTTGTTAAGAGTCTTGAATATGATGTTTTTGTAGTAGACATTCGCAAAGGGCGATTGCCTATAGTCGCGCACGTCTGAGCTATTGATCTTGGTATGAGGCGGATAAATGATTTCATTGATCGGGCTGGGCACGCTTTCCAGATTCAATAAAATGTTTGATTTCTTTACTATGTCATCTGCCAATGGAATCGCAATTGAGTGGAAGATAGCTTTCCGAGAAACATCCGACCGCGTGCTTTTAAATAATTCTCGTTTCCCTTATTTAATTTCGATGAATACGAGACACTGCTGAGTGATATCTCTCCGGTGAAGGTAGCTGTATGAGCTTTTCCTTTTCCTCAACTGGGAGATTCTTGTTGGAGAGCACGCTCCACTATCTCCAACCATGTTCGCTGATGCTTGTAAATCAGACTTTGCGAAGTAATTAATTATTACCTTAGAAATTGCTCTTCCTTGAACACCGCGTTTCCTGCAGTATCTCTATAACTGAGAATGTTATTGCCTTTTCCGGTCTTAGTAATGGCATGGAAATAGCCGTGAGTCTGCTCAGCGCAGCCATAGGAGCCTGCTTCTAGCTGCTTCCAGTAAGCTTCTCTGCCTATAAGCTCTTGAGTTCGGAGTGAGAACCGCGATTAAGGCTGATCGTATTGCCGAGTTTGAAAGAGCATTTCGAGTTCTAGTTTGCTTGTCTCATATCGCTTCCCGTGCTGTCTGTTGATTTCCTTGTATCCACTTCGAAATAGCCCCGCATCGCAGCAATACGATCATTACTGTCATATTCTGCATCTTTCAAATGGAGTGGTACTAAGACCGATACTTCAAGGGTTATCCTTCAAACGCGATCATATCTGAAATGCCTTCCTTCTTTCTTACTAGCCTCAATACGGATAGAGAGTCTATGATCAGACCCTTCGTATCTATATGGTACGCACATCCGCAGCTGTCGGAATCATCGCCAACTGGTATTGCTGCTGCCCGGTCCATAGCGACATCTAACAAAATGTCCACGTTGTCCTCTCCAGGCAAGAATCGCTAGTATGCTGGAGTCAAAGAGGTCGCCTTGAGCAAAGAAATCTCTCATGTCACTAAGGATCCTTCAGTCGGGCTTTGTCCCCCAACTTTTTCATCATTGTTTAGTAAATCGTTAAAATCTCAGTGATAAACACGTGAGTCCTTCTCTTTGCTTCAGCTAGTGAAAGAAGAATGTTCCCAAGCGGATTTTCGATTAGCTTTACAGTGTCTTCATACACGAAAGAGGCATAGAACGCTTGCCTTCAAATCATCGATTACAGTGTCAACACATGTTTTCATAGACTCAAGTATTTCAATTTGATCTCTTGTTTCAGAATAAAGCCAGACCTCACTGCTCCGTGCACTGTGGTGGACGACGTAGTAGAATTCGTAACCGAGTATGACTCAAATTGCTCAATACAGTCTCGTCGGGTTTTGGTTGTCATAAGGAAGAAGATATTCGCGTAGATGACCGCGCTGGATCTCCCGGATCCTTTGGACTGTCAATGGGATTCCAACCCTTGACAGTTCCAGCTCACATTTTAAGGACGCGAGAATGACGGATTCCGAAAATCGTCTTTCCTCGGGAGGTGCTGGATCATGTCTCCTTTAACAGTTGATCATCAGAGTGTGGATCTAGCTTTCTAGGCACTTACCTTAACTCATGGGAGTCCCCTGATTTTACGTTTTGATCTTTGGCTCAGATTCCGATTGGCCCACTGTAGAGTTGAGTTTCCTTCGGCATGGAGGACCTTAGATTTGGACCTTCCGTTCGTGAGCTAGTCCCTAACAGACTTTCGAGCTGCTTTGTGCGTCTTCTTTCTCCTGTGTCTTCCGGCGCTTACGACGTGGTGCTGCACAAATATGGCAAGTTGTGGACGCTATGATCAAGTGTGGCAGTCCTCAGTCGACGTAGAGCAGGAACTCGTCCATGGCTCTCAGTTGCTGTCTCTGGAAGAAAGTCGGGGGTTAATGACTAGAGTAGAGAAGCTCTGCTAGCCGTGTTGCCGATTCTTCTAGTTGCCCCTGGCCTGCAGCTTGAACGTAGCCGAGTCTTCTATCCGAGCTGCACTCTCTAGTAGGGTCTGCTACTATTTGTATATTGATCATGACATCTCGTATCTCTCTAGAGAGCTTCTCAAAGCTTCTGCGGGCTTGTTAGGTTTGCTCACTTTGCTTATGCGCCTACAACGCTTAGCAGAGTGTGCTTTGAACTGCATGGCAGTCTGCTTGGTTTTAACTGCCAGTAGATGCCTGTCATCTCTTTTGATCCTATTTGTGTAATTCTGTCCTGAATCTGACGACCGATCATCATATCTTGTCTGTTTGACTCTCTGTATACTGAGTTCTCGTGAAGGAGTCCCCTTGATACATGGCCAGAGTCATGATACTGATCGAGAGTATGGATGGTTCCCTCTCTGAAAGTCTTCGTCATTGCCATATCTCCTTCTCTGATCATCCCTGGATATCCTGAGGTGTTTTGATAAATTGTTCATGAGTTTCTCTTGCTCTACTCTACCCACCGACTGTAATAGTTGCTCGTCTATGGCAGAAGTTGGGTTGTAGTAGGGTTTTTCAAGTTTCGTCGGAGGATTCATGTCTCTCCGGGTGTTTTGCCACTCTGTGCGTCTTTCGAATCTTTCCTTCCTGGCTTTCCTTCATGCCTTTATCTCTCGCGCTTGACTAACTAAACAATCCGAAATTCCAGGTCTAAACGTGCAATTCGAGCAGCTGTTCTCTAGTCTTCATTACACTAGAGTGATGCAGCATGACTTCATCTCCATTAGATATTCTACCACTGTCTGACATGATTACGAAGGAGTCGTCGATTGACTGACTCTCATTCGGACTGATAGAGAAGTGATCTCTGCTCTTCAAATATGCCAATGTCTTCTCCGATGCACTTAATTGTAGAGTGAGTCCAGAGTGCACGGGGATTCCT